>PVIW01003973.1:0-147829 GCA_004026585.1 Noctilio leporinus | reverse complement strand
AACAACATGGATGGAACTGGAGAGTATTATGCTTAGTGAAATAAGCCAGTCAGTGAAGGACAAATATCATATGATCTCACCCATTACGGGACAATAATGAGCAAAACTAACAACAAGCAAAACAGAACCAAGTATATGAATACAAGGAATAGGCCTTCAGTGGTCAGGGGAAAAGGGGTTGGGGGGAGGGGGGAGGGGGGAGGCAGAGGCAAGAAAGGGGAGCAGCTTAGACAAGAACCTAGTATAAAGGAACCATGGACATGGACAACAGGTGGGATTGACTTTGAGGGGAATGGGTGGGTGGGGAGGAGGACAGAGGGGAGCAAAAAGGGGATGGATGTAATACAACAATAAAATTTAAAAAAAAATTGTGCTGTGAATACTTTTGTATTACTTACATTCTACAGTTAACATTTCACTGTGTTTCCTTATCACACTTTTTTATATCTATCCATATACTTTTATTCATCAATTCACCATTTTAGATATATTTCAAAGTGAATTGCAGCATGCATATTGTTAACTATAGTTCAAAATTATTATAGTTTCTTATAAAAATAAAATGCATTATATAGAATGAATGCACACGCATCTTGTATACTATCCTATTAGTTTTGACAAATCTGAGGTCAAAAGGTACCTATCTTACCTACATCCCTACTATTATGTAGAAATATACCATCACCTCCAGGAAGCTTCCCCATGCGACAGTTCCCTCCCCTAATCTTACAAGGACAATCCTAGTCTGTCTTTATTAAATGATAGATTAATTTTGCCTATTCTAGGGTTTCATATAAGTTAAATCATTGAGTATATACTATGTACTATTTTACATAAGAACTTTTTTCACTCAGCATAATGTTTTAAAGAATTATCCAAGCCATTGAGTATATCAGTAGTCCATTTGTTTATACTGCTGTGCTTTATAACATTGTACAAATATACCACAATTTATTTAGCCATTCTTCTATTGATAGACACCTGAACCATTTTCAATTTGGGGCTATTATGAGTAAAACTACTAAAAACAGTATGGTATTAGTATGGTATTAGTTTTTAGGTGAATGTATGTTTTTATTTTTCTTGGGCAAAAATACCTAAGAGTGAAATTTCTAGGAGTGAAACTACCAAACCATTATCCCAAAATGATTGAAACATTTAACAGGATATCAACAATACATGAGCATTTTCATTGCTTCACAGCCTTGCCAAGATTTTGGTATTGTCAGTCTTTTTAGTTTTAGCCATGTTAATAGGTGTGTTGTGCTATCTCATCATGAGCTTAATTTGCATTTTTCTGATAAGGTTGAGTACATTTCCATGTGTTCATTAACCATTTGTATATCTTCCTCTATAGAATATTTGTTCAAAGTATTTTACTCATTTCATGTTGAGTAAACTGTCCTTTTTATTAGTAGGTTGTAAAAGTTCTTTATATATCCTGAATACCAATTTTCTGTCAGATTTATATTTGTAGGCCTGGCTGGCGGCACAGTGGGTAAGACACTGGCCTGTGAACCCAAAGGTTGCTTGTTCGCTTCCCAGCCAGGGCACATAACCAGGTTACAAGTCAGGTCTCCAGCCAGATCCATAGCTGGAGGAAAACGAAAGGCAACCATACATTGATGTTTCTATCCCTATCTGCCTCTCTCCCTTCCCCATTCTCTAAAAATAATAAATAAAATATTTTAAAAAGGTATATATATATATATATATATATATATATAAAATCCTAGGCTATATCTTGTCTATTTATTTTCTTAAGCATGTCTATTGATTAACAAAATTTTTTATTGCAATAAAGTCTAATATATTATTTTTTAATGGTTATTGTGTTGTGTGACCAAGGAAAATTTTACCTACCTCCAAGTCACAAAACATATTATTTTATATTTGCTACTATAAGTTTTAGCACTTATATAAAGTTTATGATCTATCTTGAATTAATTTTTGGATACCATGTAAGGGAGGGATAGAAATTATTTTTTTCTACATGAATATTATCACCACTTGTGAAAAAAATTTTTTTTCTCTATTGGATTAATTTGGTACCTTAGTAGAAAATCAGTTGAACTTCTCTATCAGACATTCCACCCAACAGCAGCAAAATACATATTTTTTTCTAGTGTACATAGAGCATTCTTCATATGTATGCCATAATACTGGTCTCAATAAATTTTAAAATGTTGAAATTATACAAAGTATGTTTTCCAACCTCAATGGAATAGAATTTATAAATCAACTTTAAAAAGAAATTGAAGAATTCACAAATTTGTGGAAATTAAATAACGCAGTTCTAAATAACCAGTGGGCCAGAGAAAAAAATACAAAGAAAAAAAATTGTTTGAGATAAATGCAAATAAAAACACAGTGTACCAAACAATTATGAAAAGCAGTGCTCAAAAGGACATTTATAGTTATACGTGCCTTCCTTAAAAAAGCAATATCTCAAATCAATAATCCAACTTTCCACTTTAATGAACTGGAAAAAGCAAAAGCAAAAGCTAGCAAAAGCTAAAGTAAGAAAAACAAGTGAAATAATAAACATTAGAGGGGAGAAAAACAAAACAGAGAATACAAAAACAATACAGAAAATCAACAAAGCCAAATATTGGTTTTTTGAAAAGATCCACAAATTGGCAAACCCCTAGCCAGACTAAACAAGAAAGAAATGACTAAAATGAGGAATTAAAGAAATGTTAATTATTGGCCATATAGAAATAAAAAGGATTTTTAAAAATTACTGCAACTATATGTCGATGAATTAGATGGCCTAGATAAAATAGGTTAATTCCTAGAAACATACAAACTACCAAAATGGACTCAAAAGAAATACAAAACCTTAAAAGACTAATAACTAGTAAAATGATTAAATTAATAATACAAAAATTCTAACAACAACAGCAACAAAAAAGACAATGGCCAGATGATTTCAGTGCCCATTGTGGTGAACTGTTGGTGAACTCAACCAAACATTTAAAGTAGAACTAATACAAATCCTTCTCAAATGCTCTTTAAAAATGAAAGCGGAAAGAATACTTTATAAATAACTCTGTGAGGTTATTACTACCAAAAGTCAGGCAAACATATCATATAAAAAAACTAAAGACCGTTACCCCTTTTGAGTATAGATGGAAAAATCCTTAGCAAAATGCTACCAAACTGAATCGAGTAGCACATTAAAAGGGTTATAAACCATGACACTGTGGATTTATTCCAGGAATGCAAAGTTGGCTAAGCATACCAAAAATGAATCAATATGTATCATACTCAGAGAATAAAGAAAAAAAAAGCCCATGATCATCTCAATATATGCAGAAGCATGTGACAAAACCCAACACAGTTTCATCATAACAAACTAAACAGATTTGGAATAGAAGGGAAATTTCTCAACCTGACAAAGGGTTTCTGTGAAAACCCAATTAACATTATTTTGGTGAAAGAGTTAAAGCTGTTCCCCTAATATTATAAACAAGACATAGGATGTCTACTCCTGATATTTCTATTCAAAATTATTCTGGGAGTTCTAGCCAAGGCAATTAGACAAGAAAAAGGTATAAAAGATGTACATATAGGAAAGGTAGAAGTAAAACAATCTCTATTTACAGATAATCGTATATAGTATATAGAAAAATCCCAGGAATCCAGAAAACATATTAACACTAATAAATAAACTCAACAAAGTTGCTGGATACAAGATACATATAAAATATCAGTGAATTTCTATCTACTTGCAGTAAACAATAACAATTTACAGTCCCATCAAAAATAAAATATTTAGGCCCTGGCCTGATAGCTCATTTGGTTAGAGCATTCTCCCAATATGCCAAGGTTGCAGGTTCACTCTCTGGTCAGGATACATACAAGAATCAATCAATGAATGCATAAATAAGTAGAACAAGCAATTAATGTTTCTCTCTTTAAAATAAATTAAAATTTATTAAAAATAATAAAATACCTAGAAATAAATTTAACCAAGGAAATGAAACACTTGTACACTGAAAGCTACAAAATTTTGATAAAAGAAGTTTTAGAAGACCTAAATATATGTAATGATATCCCATATTCAAGAATTGAAAGACTTAATATTTGTAAAACAGCAGTATTCCCCAAATTGACCTGTCAATTCAGTGTAATCCCTATCCAAATTTCAACTGTGTTTTTCTGCAAATGGACAGGCTGATTTTAAAATTTGTATGGAAATGCAAAGAACCCCAAATATCCAAAATAATCTTGAATAAATATGGGAGTTCACTTTCTGACCTCAAATTTGCTATAAAGCTACATCAATCAAGATGGTAAAGCATCAGCAGAAGGATAGATATAAAGATCAATGGGATAGAAGTGAGAATCCAAAAACAAACCCAGACAGCTATGGCCAACCGATTTTTGACAAGGATGTCAAGATAATTAGGTGGATAAAAAATAGTCTTTTTAACAAATTGTATTCCAACAGCTGTAATACCCACATGTAAAGGATGAATTTGGATCCTGAAATTCACATAATATGCAAAAGTTATTTTAAAAAATCAGACCTAGCCCTGGCTGGTAGCACAGTGGATAAGGCGCTGGCCTGCAAACCCAAAGGTCACAGGTTCGACTCCCCAGCCAGGGCACATAACAAGGTTGCAAACCAGGTCTCCAGTCAGGTCTGTGGCTGGAGGCAGGTAAAAAGCAACTATACATTGACGTCTCTCTCCCTCTCTGCCTCTCTCCCTTCCTCTCTTTCTAAAAATAATGAAATAAAATCTTAAAAAAAAAAAAAAAAAAGAAAAACCTTAAAAAAAAAAAATCAGACCTAAAGAGCAAAACTTTAGTCTTCTAAGACTAAAGGTCTTAGAAGAAAACACAAATGTTAATTACTCTTCACAATCTTGAATTAAGCAACGGTTTCTTAGGCGTGATACTATGAACACAAATAACCAAAGGAAAAAACAAAGATAAGTTGGACTTTATCATTTAAACCTTTTGTGCATCAAAGGACACTATCAAGAAAATGAAAAAAAAGAAACAGAATAGGAGAAAATCATGTATCTGATAAGAGTCTAATATCCAAAATATATTATAAACTTCTACAATTCAACAATAAAAAGACAAAAAACCCAATTTAAAAAATGGCCAAAGTTTGAGTAGACATTTCTCTAAAGGAGATATACAGATGACCAAAAAGCACATGAAAATATGCTCAATATCATTAGCTAGTCGGGAAATGCGTGTCAAAGCTATAATGACACACCACTTCATGTTCACTTGGATAACTATAATTATAATAATTTTTAATGGAAGATAAGAAGTCTTGGCAAGGATTTGGGGAAATTAGAACTCTTCACATATTGCTGCTTGAATTGCATATTGCTATAGCCAATAGTTAGGCAATTCCTCAAAATTTAATCTTAGAGTTCCCATATGACCCAGGAATTCCTCTTCTCAGTGGCCATAGAATTGAAAACATATGTTCCTATAAAAACAAATGTTCATAGCACCATTATTCATCATATGCAGACAATGGAAGCAACCCAAATATCATCACCAGGCAAATGGAGTAATAAAATGTATATTTGTGGAGTGGAGTATTATCAGCCATAAAAAAAAAGGAATGAAGTACTAATACATGCTACAACATGGATGAACTAGGAGGATATTACACTAACTGAAAGAAGCCAGACACTAAAGTCCACATATGTGCAATTCCACGTAAATGAAATATGCAGAATGCACAAAAATCTAGAGACAGAATCTACGTAGTGGTTTCCAGGGGAACAGGTACAGGGAGTGCTAACAGGTAGGGGTTTTGTTTTGGAATGATGAAAATGTTCTGGAATTTGGTAATGATGATGGTTGCAGAGCACTGTGAACTGTCAATGTACTAAAAATATATACACTTAAATCATACACCTTGAATTGATGAGTTTTATGTTATGTGAATTTTATCTCAATACAAAAGTGATTTTTAAAAATCAGTTGATGTCATAAGTATTGTTGTATTTCTGGGCTTTCGAGCCTGTCCCACGAGTCTATTTACATTACACTGTCTTGACTATGGTGGCTTTCTGTGACTTTTGAAGTCAGATAAAGTAACTTTTAACTCTTCTTTTTCGAGGTTGCTTTGGATAGTTTTAGTTATGCCCCTTGCTTTTAGAAACTCGGGTGCATATCTTTCCCTTTCACAGCAAGCATATATCATCATAGAAGAGTGTTCTTGTGACTGCTGCCCATTCTTTTTTTTTAATGTTTTATTAAACTTATGGGGTGACATTGGTTAATAACATGATATAGGTTTTGAGTGTACAAACCTATAATTCCTCATGTGTATATTGCATTGTGTTTTTACCACCCAAAGTCAAAATCTCCTTCCCATTTCTTAGCATAGCAAATGGAAAAATGTACACTTGGTAAGTCTAAATTGCTTGGATTCACAGAAGTCAATATTTCCTTCAGTATTTAATAAAAAATCATTAAAAAGAAACATTGCTCACCAATGATTGTCATTTTTGGAATAAATCAGTTTGTGGATTGGTGTTAAAATAAGCATGTATATGCCATTATGATAATACCTTTCCTTGTTGCATAGATGTCTGATGCTCCATTACTAGTTATCACAATACACCTTTTCCAGCTTATCTTCATTCACAAAAGGCTAGTACCTAAACCCCTGTACTTGGAACTTTCAGTGATGAACAAAGACTTCTCAAGCCCTTCTCCCTCTTACATGCTAGGGACCTGATCGGAGCACAACATGCTCTTATTTTTGTTCCAAATGAGAACCTGTGTATGAGAGAGTAATTGCTTTTTCATACTATATGCCACTGTTGTTGTACTGCGTCCATCTGTATCATTTGATTGAAAAATTTCACTAATAACTTGTTCTTCTATCTCCCTAAGAAAAATCTTTATTATATTCAGGATTATTTTATAAGCTTTTCAGGAGTGATACTTGTTCCTTTTCATGCTGTAAGAAATAATAAGACTTTGAAGGATGCTTCTATAGTTTGCTCTCTTTGCCTTTAGCAACAATGTGCATCAGTTTTGTGCTGAAAAACAATTTTTTGTGCTTATTATGGAAAATCTAATTTTATTTACTAGAGAAGTCACTGTGCATAAAGAGATTTTATTTTTTTTTAATGTGGTGGCTTCATACCACTATTTGACAGTTTCACATAAGACAAAATACTTAGAATTGAGAGTGAACAGCTGGCTGGCTCAATAAAATCTAATTTTCAGATTCATCATAATTCTTTGTATTACCTTTTTTCTTTTTAGATTGTGTGTGAAAAATCATCACATTTATAACTACATGTGTCCTGACACATACAGACTCACATTTTCTGTCAGCACTGAGCTGCCCGCTATTCATGTTTTAGACATTATTTTGAATTGTGTTATTTTATCACTACTCACCATAACTCAATTTTCAGAAAATCATAATTAAGCTTACATTTCAAGCATATTTCAATATAATTGTTTTTGAGCCTTTTACTCTGCAACCATAAAAAGACCTGGAGAACCTTTGAGATACTACCAGACACCACCAAGATGCCCAAGACGCCCTTGAGAAACACTGCTTTATAGCCCTACCTCTTTATGGAGACACATAACCAAAATGTTTAAATATCCCCCATGTAGCAGCTTATCTTCTTGAAATGCTTCACTAATTTTTCCCCAATGTAGCTAATAATCTTCCCCTCACTTGTTGAATAACCTATAGTTCTCAGATACCTCCCAGGCCCTGGAGCTCATGCAGTGCCAAATTACCATCAGGAAAGCTTCTATCAACTTGTATTTCTCAATGGCTGTGCATGAGAAGTCTTATCTCCCCAACTTTGCCAACTCTGGGTAAAGTTGTGTCTTGTACGATGTTTAGATTTTAGAAATAGCACTTAATCAGATACTCTTGAAGGTCCCTTGCATTGCCCACAGAAATGGATGGAACCTGGGTCCCTGGCTTTGGGGAGCTGGCATTTCAGTACTGGACTGCCTGTTCCATCTCTTCTTTTAACTCAAATCCCTAAAGAAGGAACTTTTAGCTAATGTAAAACGTTTTTGCTTTTTACTGGATTTTTGTTATATATAGCTGAACCTAATCCTGAATGATTCAGAAACACAGGGGGAGGTTATATTTTATTCAGCATTATATTCACAGGATTTGACACTCAACTTAGAACATAGTAAATGCTCAATAACTATTTGCAGGAGGCATGTATTTACATTTATAGGCAAGATAGTGGTGGACCTGAGAATTTCAGGTAAATGGATACAGTATGCACACTCCACATCTCATCTTTTTTATAATTTGGGCTTTGAGACCTTAAACAAAACATTATCCTCTCAGCTATGATTTGCATAACAAACATCTTTCATAACCAGCTCTTTACAAGCACCTGTTTTGTTTGACTTTTTAAGACTGGGAAAACTTGGGGGTGCTCATCATCCTTTTGATTCATTTTTCCTTGGAACACACCACAAACAGGGGATGGCGAGTGCTCTAGGACAGGTCCCAGCCACGGTCTGGCACTGTGGTGGCAACCCTCTGCAAGGTTTGTGCACCTATTCCATTGCAGTGATGTCCTCCGCCATTCCCTGGGGGCCCATCTTTACGGGGAAATAAGCAGTTGGCCGAGGATGTTGGAATTGAACATTCCTTGCTAATTATTTCATTTTCATCTGGCACCAACTAAAGCGTCTTAAGTTTAGTGGAAACTAAAAGTCAATTACCTTCCTTTGCTATCAAAGAGCCTGCCACTTATAACTAAAAACAAACACACAGCTTTATTCTTGCCTTTGTCCTGAACCCTGGCCAATAAAACTGCTTTTCTTTACCACCTGCTGTTCATGGAATTAATGACAGTGAGCATTTCATGCTTTCTGTTGTAAAAAACTGAAGCATGGGTAAAAATGGAGTGTAGGCAAAAATCCTGGCTTCCCATATCTCCATGCCTTGCACATGTTCAAGCCTTCTTTTATTTCATCTACAATTTATCCAGTCCTGGCTGGGGATATGATACCCACAGCAACCCAGTGAGGAAGATGTAAGGAAACTGGGGCTTGGACTCACCCTGGCCACATAGCTAATAAGTGGCAAAGTTGAATCCAGATCTGATCTGGTTCTGATTCAGACCCCAGACCATGGACCTATTATCTTGACTACTGCTAAGAGGGTCTTGGACCTCCTTCTTTCCTTACCGAACCCCTCCCTGTTCACCTTTCACATTGTGTTGCAGGTACACTGCTCCACAGGAAAGGATTCCTACTGCCCGAGCTGGTGGCCCTCTCTGTGCTCCTGTAACAACCTGCATTTTAATTCCAATCAAGTATTTACTTTAAGCATTTCATTTACTGCATTACGTAGCTTACCAACTCTAATTCTCACAAGCCTTCTCAGGGAGGCTCCTATACTAATGGCCAATCTGCGAGGAGGAAATGAGTAACGAAGCACCAGGAGGGCAAATTCAGGTCTTTTTGATTCCGAAGCACCGAACTGTTACAATACGACCCATTACAATGAACTCGTTTATTCATTTAATTGTCTCTCTCATGAGCTCTGAGTTAAGACCCAGAACTGTTTCGTTCTCATTTTGTCCTCTGAGCAGGTAGTACAGAACCTGACTCACAACCAGCGCTAGCTTATCTGACAAACCTCCCACCCCCTCTGTGGGCCCTTGAATTGTGTTACCACTACATGATATGGAAATATTACCTTTTTTGAATGGGCAGAGTCTTAAAACAAGTGCACATGTCATCCAAAAGAGAGAACTGTCGATTCATTTTAGTCATGTTCATAACTTCTCTCAGTTACTTCCAGGTGTGTGATCAATAGTCGCTTTCAAAGAAGTCCCCGAGCACAGGAATGTTCGCTATAGTTTGGTCGTCGGTGTAGTGATTTTAGCAGGTGTTTCCCATGCTCCCTTCCAGGAACATATTACAATTTTCTTTCCCTTCTACCTGGAGTTAGGTGAGCCCGTGTGACTTGCTTTGGCCCATGCAACATGGATAGAGTGACAAATGTCACCTACAGGTGGAAGCTTAAGAATCTATTCATGACTTCCCCCAACTCTAGCGACCAGTATTGTTTGAAATAGGGTCATGGAAGGCAGAGCTCCTCACTCTCACCTGCACGTTTATTGTAATTAGAGTGATCAAGACACAAACCTAGGTTGTTATAAGCTATTAAGTCTGGGTCATTGATTGCTACCACAGTGTAACAGTCTGTCCTGACCGAGCCCCTCCAAGGGAGTGAATCTTGGCATTTTTATTTTACACTGAGGAACGAGGAGGAGAATCATTAAGCTGAGGCCTAACCACCAAAGCTTTAGATTCACTAGAAGCTTAATGACCCTCATCAAGCTTCAGAAGTTCGGTTCAGAGGGTGCTGTCGATCTCCGTCCTCCATCTCCGCTGGGGGCAGAGAAGGTGAAATGAGCCCAAGGGGCCACCGAAGGGATTTAAGTTAGACGAGTGAAAATATTTGAAGGTCAAAGGGTGGAATGACATCCCAGGATCTCCTTTCCGATGCCCTTTTGAAATCAGCAGAAATGTCCACCTTGCCTGAGGTTGTGTCCCGAGGGCGTACCTGAAAGGTGTAAGGGAGGACCTGGTGCTCTCAAAGGCGTGCCTCTGGCTTTATGATTTTATATCTTCAATCTTGGCTGGTTCGAAGATTCATTTATACATTTAACCAGATTTTCCCAGGGTGTAAATGCCCCCCCAGAGGTAAATTAAACACTTTTAGGGATACAATCAGTCTGAGAGGCCACCAGGGTACCATTCAGTGCTTTGCAGCAGCAATTTGCCAAATGGTACCCTGGTGACTTAGGGAGTGAGTGCGCATCTGTAAAAGGGCTTCCTTCCCATCCAGGATGCACTGTCAGAGTTCTTGCAATGCATGGACAGCCGAGGGTGGAAAATGGGGGGAGGAAGGCCCCTAGTCGCCCTTCTGTTGCCATCACACTCTCAGGCTGGGCTGCTGTGTCAGTGGAAGATCTGCCGCTGGCACAAGCCAAGGAGGGGAGCTCAGCTCCTGAGCATGTGCTGGTTCCCCTTGGTTAGAGTCACCTCCCTCGGGATCTTCCCTCTAAAGGGGCTGGCGGTTTTGCCCAGGATCCCAAATGTCAAGGGCTTTTTCTGGACCACATTTCCCAGCATTTAGCCCATGCTTTCGCGCTGTCTTCTTTCTCTCACTTCATCACATGTAACTGTATTATTTTTCCTTTTTTTAGGATAGTAAATTCATTTATTTATGCATTCACCAAACAATTAGCAACCATTTATTATAATCAGGATAAAGTGTTAATCACACAGGTTCTTAGTTTAGATGCATCTGAGTATAAATTTTTGTTCCATCATTGGCTGGCCTTCTGCCTCCATGTCTCACTTTCACCCATCTATAAAATAGAGGTAAGGATTAAGTGAAACAGTGTATGTAAAAAAGGTTTAATAAAGGGCTAAGCACAGAATAAATATTAGAATTATTCTTATTTGCCATTTGCTACATGTATCAGGCCCTGAAGTGCTAGAGATATAAATATAAGTAAGACCTGGTCCTGACGCTCAAGACGCTTCTAGTCTCAAGCGTGGTCCCAGACCACCAGCGCAGCATCACCAGGGAACTAGTTACATAGGCAGATTCGTAGACTCCACCCAGACTCACTGAATCAGACACATGGGGACTCAGCCATCTGTTTTAACAAGCCCTCCAGGGGACTCTGACCCTCACTTGGTTTGAAAGTCTTTGCTTTACATCAGAGGAATACTAGTATCTGAGATTGGCAGGGTGTACAAAATGTTGCTGCACGTTTTTAATACCACAGCCCTGCAAAGGAGGAGTGGTTATGTCCCATTTTCAACAAAAGAATGGCAGGTTCTGTAGTAGAAATGGCTGGTTCACTAACAAGACTGCACTTGTGTTGGGCTATCCATCCCTCAGGGAAGGTGACCTTCAACCATTTAGAATAAATCTCGATGGGGTAGCCTAAGCCAGTTCTGGTACTCCCAGTCCCTGTTGTGGTTGGTTTAGGAGCAGGCTCATGACTCAGTCTGGTCAATAGGCTTTAATCAATGTCTATTGAGGAATTTCTGGGAATTGTTTTCTCTCTTCCTAAAAAAAAAAGAGCAAAAGGACAAATGGTCCTCTTCTGCTAGATGCGGTACCTACAGCAGCAACTATCTGTTACCACGAGGGAGGTGTATGAGACTCAGGCTGACATTCAGAGAATGTGGACAAGGGAGAAGAAAGGCCCTTGTCCATAACATTGAGGGGCAGCATTAGCCAACCTTCAGGGCCATCCTATCGTAGGACCTCTTGTGTAATGACACATTTCTCTTCCTATTGAAGGCATTTTGAATTAGGTTTTCTGTTCCTTGGAAATGAAATACAACCTGATAAAGTTCCAAGTGGAGCAAGCCTGGCCAAGGGTAGCAGAGTTAGCAATCTGAACTCATATTCAAGGTTCTGAACACCTGCTCCTTCTACAACATAATTCAATGGTGGCTGGATTCTGAGGGATGATGATTCTAATGGATGGGCAAACAAATGCAGTAATTCCCATGCATGCCTCATACTGCATCCCCTGCTCCCACCCCATCAGCTATCTTCTTGAAATGAAACTTCTTCAGCCCCAGGACCTAGCAAAATGCCTGGCCCACAATAAATGGTAACTAATACTACTTTTACTTTAAAAAAATATTTTATTTACTATTTGCAGAGAGAGGGGCAGGAGGAGAGGCAGAGAGGGAGAGAGAAATATCAATGTATGGTTGCCTTTCACCTGCCTCCTGCTACGGACCTGGCTGGAGACCGGGCTTGCAACCTGATTATGTGCCCTGGCTGGAAATTGAACCAGCAACCTTTGAGTTTGCAGGCTTATCCACTGTGCCATCAGCCAGGGCTTACTTTTACTTTTATAATGCCTTCAAAATGATTGTCAAGTGGAGGGAATGACCACATAATCACATGAGGACATGAATGAGTGATATCAATAGTCATTCATTTATTCATGCAGTATATATATATATATTACATACATATTATATACATATATATTACTACTCTTATTCTATCAAAGTCAGTTTAATGGGAGTCTTCTTCCTATGCCTTAACCCAGCCAAGCCTTTACAGGAAAAATGTCAGAGTTCTGTGGGGTGTGTACTAGAGAGGAAGGAGGCTTATGCTCTCCATAGAAGTACTGCCTGTAAGAGCAGAAAGGGACTTTGTGGTTATTGAGCCCAACAATTTAGTTTTTAAATGTTTTGTGAACTTTTGAGTTTACTTGAGCCAAACTGACAATATATGCTGGGGAGCAAGATCTCGAATGCTCCAAAGAAAGGCAGTTTTGCAGTGCCTTCTATGCCTTTAGAATTAATGGAGAAAATATAAGGAAGGTACACGAAATCCATTGGTGGGAGATTAAATGGCAGAAGAAAGCGAAGTGGAGAAATCTCCAGGATTGAATACAAGGCAAAATGGAGAAACACAGACTTCTTTACAGTGGTGGGTGCGAGACAGTTAATAAGAGGAAGAGGTAGCAGTATGCTGGGAAGCTAAGCGGGGAGGGACAGCCCCCCACCCTCTGTTCTTTCCCTTCTTCTCCTTTACCTCTTACTCTAGTTTCTTTCTGATCTTGTGTTTTTCTTGGTCTTTCTTTCTTCCATAGAATCAGAACATGTTAGATTTGGAAAGGATCCTAAAAACGATTTAGAATAGCCTCCTTGTTTGATTGATGAGAAAGCTGATGTTCAGGGAGGGAAAGTGATTTGTTAGGAACCCTGAACAGCTCTAGCAGGTACATAGGGAGGGGAAGGGCAGGTTTTGCGTCAGTCCAAAATTGGGAGTGTGATGGGGTGTCATGTTTTGCTCTGCTGCCATGAGTTGGATGATCTTGGTTTCGATACTTGCCTTCTTTCTCTGGGCTACAGGTTCGTCAACCATAACATGGTTGACTCGTCGCACTGTTGTGTAGGAAATATGCATAAAGTCAAGGAAATATGTTTAAAGCACTTGAAGAGTGAGAGCTCAGTGACTGTTAGTCGTATAATAATATCTGATAGGTACCGATGAGGAGGATGGAATGATGATTAAGAAGAAAGACGTGCAATTTGGACCCAGGTTTCATCACTCTTGTTTGTTTCCACTAACTCACATTTTCTCCCTTTTCCTTTTTTTCCCCTAGCCTGAGATTTAAGTTGCATTTTTATTTTTCATTTTATTATTGTTGGCATTAGAGGGAAAGTATGTTATAGAAAGAACATGGGCACTGAAATCAGACAGACCTAGGTTGAGACCTTGTACTCACTGAATTTAACTATGGAGCTTCGGTCAAACCTGTAATAATCTAGGCTAAATTTCTTTGCAATGCAGGGATTCCATCACCCAGCTCCTGGCACTGTCATAATGTAAACAACACCACTATTATGGTTCCCCGAGGCCACAGACCAGTAAGTATCCTGGTGAGAGTTCCAAGTCTTAACTATATCCCTAAGATTGAGTAAGTAGCACTTTTTGCCCAAATTAACTTCGGGTCAACTCCAACTTAACTTGAATCTAATCTTATCATTTGGTTAAGGCTGAGGCTGACTGCTGACCTTCTAGAATCATGTGGTAAAGGTGTGACAATGAAGGTAAAATGTTGGCTCTATTTGGAGCCACATTCTTTGGGATCATGCTATTTCCCATCTCATAGGCCATGCCTGTCCTCAAAGATCCCTTTCCCACACTAAAACAAACAGTACTTTAAAGTGACCTTTCTATCAGCCAAATGAGTAGAGTTGTCTGTAAAGTTTGGAGCTGCCTAGACTTGGGCCATGAAGCATCTTGGACAGAAGGAAGGGCCCTCAATGGGGAGTTGAGTCCCAGGTCCTTTCACTTGGCTACCAACTCTGTGAGTGACCTTGGCCAAGAGCCCCCTAACCTTTCTAGTTCCCCGAGGGTACATTGTTGTTTCTCTGTTTAACGAGCTTCCTCAGCACCAGAGCATTCCGTGCATAACATCTTGCATACTGAACATCTGCTTTTATCCATTTCTTGTAGCGCAGTTCTTCCTTCCAACATTGTCTTTTGCAGTGCCAAGTATTCTCTAGGCAATTAAATGGAATCGCAGAAGGGCTTTGGAAGTCATCTAGTTCCTCAGATGAGAAAACCGAAGCCCAGAGATGTTGAGCAACTTTTCTGAAGTCACATAGGTTTTTGGCAGCACTTCCAGAGCTCCTGCCTCCAGCCTCCTGCAGTGAGATGGTGGCTGTGCATGATGATGCATCCTTTTTGGTCACGTCATCCTGGAATAAATTCGAAGGGTAACAGCTGTGTAGAACCAAGGCTTTATTTTCTTTATTATGGCAACATGTCCCTGGGAAGAAAATATTTGTGGATCCAACTTTTGGATGTGAAGTAAGTGTCAAATTGAAATCTTATTGACTCTATAGTGCTTCCTACTCTGATAAATGTATCCAATATGTTCCCAGTGACTCATCTGTAGGGCGGATGTGTCTTTTTTTTTCCTTCTTCCACACTGACATTTTTGTTGTTCTGCACAGTGATCCTGTCCTAAATTGATAATTAGCCATAGCATCATGGAATTTTATCCAAAATTAGTAGTTTGATTGGTTATTCAAAATCTCAAGCATCCTGACAGTCAACAATCAATTGAAGGGAGGAAATAATATGTAAATCAATGATTTATCTTATTTTTCCAACAAATGAGCTCATCTACGAGCCAAACAAATATTGGGCAATTATGGGGAAATGTTTTGCTTGATCACTACATCTAG
Organism: Noctilio leporinus; assembly: GCA_004026585.1. Lineage (NCBI taxonomy): Eukaryota > Metazoa > Chordata > Mammalia > Chiroptera > Noctilionidae > Noctilio > Noctilio leporinus. The sequence continues at coordinate 132,073 of PVIW01003973.1, read as the reverse complement.
AAGATCCCTGAAGGATTTTCTAAAACATAAGTTGGTTTTTGAAATACTGGCTTTCTTACACACACACTCACACACACACACACACACAGAAAACAAGAAAGGGGTGTATGATGTAATATGTTTGTTTTCACAGTGTCATGAAGTGGTTTGGAAATATCCTAAACTGAAAACTGAAATAAATTAGTGATGGAATAAGTGACATGAGAGTTCTATGGCTAAAAAAAATCAGAGACCGTTAGGTGGCAGAAACTCGACTGGAAAGAAATGTGGTTTATAAAGGATTAAGGCTACTGATTTTAATTGTCCCCAGGTATCTCTTTTTCAAAATTATAAGGCAGAAAACAACTGCCTTAAACAGATCTTTTAAAGAACAGTTGTAACGTCCTTTCTGACTCCTATTGGGTTAGCCAAAAAATTTGTTTAGTTTTTTTTCCCCTATGAGGGCTCAGCTGTGCTTAGTTGTCTTAACTTCATTGGAAACAATTTTGTTAGATTGTATCCTGACAGCTATCATATCAGCAGTGCATTTAAAAAAACTTACCAAAATTGGTGAATTTTTGTGGAGCCCTTTTAATATTGAAGATAGAAGAAAAGATGCAACTTTTTGGTATATTAGGCTTTATTATTTCAAGAAAGGTAAAACTGCAAATGAAACACACACGCATACACACACGCACACATTAAGGTTTGTGCAGTGTGTGGAGAAGGTGCTGTGACTAGTCGAACATGTTAAATATGATTTGCAAAGTTTCTTGGTACTATTAGCATTTCGGCCAAAAAATTCTTTGCTGTGGGGCTGCCTTATGCACTGGAAGATGTTTAGCAGCACCTCTGGCCTCTACCCACTAGAAGCCAAAAGCAGGAGACAGCCGACATACTCAAAATATCCAAATCAATAAAGTTATTGATGAAAATGAAAACTGTGTCTTTCAATGTATGGAAAAAACCTAAATGGACTTTTTGGCCAACCCATTATGTATTTATGGAACTCTAATGCCAGAAGGCACCAAAAATGATGTTGCAATGGCTGTGGAGGCTTGGTCTTTCTGCATGGACGTACATATAGAAAATATGAAAATAAATGAAAAGCCAACAGAAGTGTTCATCATCTGTGCAAGGGTTCTCCACCTTGAGATGGTAAAGCCTCCCGTCTAATGACAACACAGCAGGATTCTGGACCTCTATGCACTGGTTCTCCAGACTTGTAGACATTTAGCAATTAGCAGCCACACCAGTGTTTCCACTTTAAGGTAGGTAAGTAACAAATAGAATTACTAGTGATTCATTAGAATTCAATGCTAAGGAAATCTCTTGATGTTACCTTTTCATGACTCTGACCTGAGGCCACTCACCGGAGGGAACGAAATTGCACCTGACACAGTAATGCTCTAACTGTAAAAGGTCTTAAAAGATAGGGAGTTCCCAAGAATAGGAAAGGGACCTCCCCAAAGCAGTGGTCAACATTTTTTGTTTAATCAGTAGTATTTGGTTGAATATCTGTGGTTCTTACACTTGGCTGCTCATTAGCATCACCCCGGGGAGCTACTGTCACTCCCAGCCTGGGCTGCACCCCAAACCAATTAAACCAGAGTCCCTGGGGGTGAGACCAAAGCATTAGTATGTTTTTTTAAAAATCCACAGGTGATTCAGTGTCCAGCCAGGCTTGAGCACCCCTGACCCACAGATAAGCCATCTCTTATTGTTGAATTCTTGGTCTCAATTATTCACTGTCTTGTAGTTGTTCTATACGTTCACAGCCTTGCCCTGTCTCTTGGTGGGCAAAGGTGCTTCCCCACACTTTGACTTTGGATTTCACCATGAGACTTGTTTTGGCCAGTGGGATGTTAGCAAAGTCTGTTTGGCTGTACTTGGTCGATGGGCTCTTTCTTATGGAGCTGCTTTTGCCATAAGCCCGGCAGGCCGCAGTCAACCATTGTCCCAAGAAGAATGAAAAATGCGTAGAGCAGACTTGAACTCCATCAGCCCCCTGGAGCCAAGCTCCGCTGAACCCTAGTTTCCCCACAGACATAGAATGAGAAGGAAATGCTTGTTGCTGAGTTTGGAGATGATTTGTTATTCAGTATTGTTGTATAATAGGTAACCCACAGACCTAAAGTGGAAAAAAATCATTTCGTGAGATGCCCAGCTATATTCTGGGGCCAATTATTTTTCTTCTAGCATGAAAGAGAGGGACAACTCAGACTATTTCTAAAGGAAAGTTTGACCCATAATGTCTAGTATGATGTAGCTTTTTGGAACAGTGCTACCATCTTTATCACCCTTTCTGATCTGTTAAGCAGAAAATATTTCCTGCTGATTTCTTACTCAGTTTCACACAGGCCCTCCATCTAAATATCCATCTCCACCAGGGCAGAACTGGCTTCTGAATCATCAGTGCCCCAGGCTAGTTTGACAGCTCTTTCTCTTTTACTTTTTCTTTTCATTTTAAAATGTAAGCTCTATCCAAGTTGTTGTAGAAGAACAGAAAAAAAAGGTCCTCTCTATGGAATTGCCACCAAAATAATGAAATGGGCATAGGTTTGGTGTGATTGCTTAGTTGGTGCTGAGAAAGCGAAGGTTGTGCCAGAGTCACGCAGAGGCACGGATCTTTCATAAGAAGAATCCTTTTAGGATTCACAGTTATTCGTATGTATTTACAAAGCAGGCAATCTTGAATTTCGGACAATGGTTCTCAAACTGGAGCAGGCATCAGAATCACGGAGATGGCTTGTAACCACAAGGATTGCTGGAGCCCAGCCCCAGAGTTTCTGGCTCAGTAAGTCTGGTGTAAAGCTATGTGGGACCATTTTTAGGGTAGTTTAAGCTTCTTCAACTGAATGCTACTTGGTTTGGGTGGGCCCATCGTACCTTCTCTGTAATACACAGTAGTATTGTCTGTATTTTCCTCATCACCCAACTCGGTGCCCTGCAAATAGCAGGAGCACAGTGAAAATTTTGTAAAATGACAAGACAGATGTTCAGTCTTGACCCAGTGGTGCCCCCAGCTGAACCCTGGCAGTTGTTCTAATTACTACCTACCTAATATCAGTCTACCTACTATGTGCCAGACATGTTCCACACCAGCAATATATAGATGTGTAATATATAGATGCAAATAGTAATTTTTGAAAAAGAACTTCATTTTTATTTTTATTTATTTATTATTTTTAGAGAGAAGGTCGATGAGGGAGGAAGAAAGGGAGAGAGACATCAGTGTATGGTTGCCTTTCATCTGCCTCCAGCTGCAGACCTGGCTGGAGACCTGGCTTGCAACCTGGTTATGTGCCCTGGCTGGGAACTGAACCAGCGACTTTTGGGTTCGCAGGCCTGTGCCTTATCCACTCTGCCACCAGCCAGGGCACAGATAGTAATTTTATATTATCTAGTAGCCAGATTTTTAAAAGTTAAAAGAGATTAAATTAATTTTAATCATATGCTTTATTTTAACCCCATATATCCAAACCGTTGTCCTTTCAATATGCAACCATCATAAAATTATTCAGACATTTTACATTTTTTGTGCTCTTTGAAAACGAATGTGGATTTAAGCCATATTTTAACAATTCAATAGGTATATAGTTAGTTAGTGGCTACTACGTATATTGGACAGTGCACCTTTATACAGCACTTTAATAAATCCTATAAGACGCATAACAGTGGTAGCAATATTTTGAGTGGCAAGCAATTTAGAAGACTCATCTCATCTAATTCTCATAACAACCCTCATTTACAGATGAGGAAATATAGACACAGAACTGGTTAGTGACTTGCCCTCAACCACATTGCTAGTTCATGGCCAAGTTGGGTCTTGAATTAGTTAATTTGAAGCTACCACGTATTGCCATGGATTGAGTGGTTTTGAGCAAGTCACTTCTCTGCATTTTAGTTTCCTCATCTACAAAATGGGAAGAGGGGTGGAGAGGATCATCCAGGATGGGCGTTCCATGCATTCATCTTCCTCTTTATTTCCCAGTATCTGGCAATGCTGGCTTTCCTGTTCCCTTCCATGGAGACCTCAGGTTTCCACCGTTCCTCCTCTGATTAGAACAGAGGGCTCTCCTAGCCTGGACTCCCTTGGCTGGGCTGCCCTGACGACACTCTGCAGCAGGCTAGAGCCCTCCCAGGTCCTGGAGAGGAGCTGCATTTTCATCCGAGTTTCTTACATTTTCAGCATGTGGTCCTGCTTCAGCTTCTTGATACATTTGTGAAAGAAAGGAAATGTTGGCTAGGTATTAGCTTTTACTTTTCTGTCTTCTTTGTTCTCAGGCATGTTGTAGGAAGCTCCCCTCTCCCAAGGAAATTCTATATATTTCCATAATTTTCTTTCTCTCCCTCTCCAAGAAATGCAAAGAAAATAACCGTCAACTTTTTTGCATATATAAATTTTAACAGCCCATCCATGTCAACTAATCTTTCATCCAGGAAGGAAAGGTTTATTTCAAGCGATTGAAAGCTGGAATGCTTAAGTTTTCATTCTTGTTGTGTAATGGAATCACTGTGTGGGCACGTTACCTTATGATTAGTTCATCAGTTCCATTCCCCAAACCCACTAACTCTACCAAGTGCCTACTGTGTGCAAGGGCAGGGCCCCTATTTTCAAAGAATGTATCTTCCATAAGGCTGGTAAGGCAGATGTTAAACCAAACATAACACAAGGCAGAGGATACAAAATGCCTTAAGAGGGGTGCAAAGTGCTAAGACAGTTCAACCACTTGGGGAAGGTCCCACAGAGAAAATGCCTTCCAGAATGGAACTTGAAAGAAAAGTAGGGTTTCAACAAGCAGAGAAGGCAGGAAGGGCATTTCAGAAGAAGAGGCGTGGATCTCTGTTCCCTATATCCTGGTCCACAAAGAGGGGGAGGAGGAGGAGGGTTACAGATGGGTTGCAGGGATTATGTAAGGACAGAAGGTAGTTTGGCAAACCCCTGGCATGTGTCACACTCCCAATCCTCCACCCATGGGAGACAGCATTAATTATTCACAGCCTCTGCCTTTCCAACCAACATCAGGAGTTCCTTCATGGGATGAGGTTGATTTGCCATTCCTGGTACAGGAGTGCAGCAAAAAGTAAGGTAGGGTCTTGAATACTGTGTTGATTAGTTGGTAGTTAGTTGGATAGACAATAGGGAGCCACTCAGGTCTTGCAAGGAAGGGAGTGACATGGTGGGAAATGAGAGCTCTAGTTCGGGGTAATTAACTTGACAGTACTATCTGGGATGGATTAGAATGGTTCTAAGACTGAAGGCCAGTTATTTGGAACGTCATTGTCATGGTTTAGGCAAGCAGTCATGTCTGGAACTGTTGTGGTGGTGGCAGAAAGGCTGGGCAGATAGAATTTAAAGCACCTGACAAAGAAGTTAGGATATGGAAAGCTAGGAGCAGGAGTGAAAGAGAAGAGTTAAAACTAATGCTGAGGTTCCCAGTAATTACTCTGTTGTAAGAGAAAAGTAATGTTACCATCAAGAGGGGAAGAAGCCTGGGATCTGTAGGAGGCAGAGAGAACTCTGGTAAATTTGGGGAGGGAGAGGGGAGTCAAAAAAAAAAAAAAAAAAAAGGATTTAGGCTTACTTGTTCTACAAAAGCATGTATATATTTTAAAGCCATTGTCCTTCAGATAACTCAGAACTACAACATAAAATAACCATTTTTTTAGGCAAACACTCCTGGCCTCTGTCAATGAGCAGAGTCTAAGGAAGCCTCCCAGCTTTCCAAATATTTGGAATTTGGGAAAGCTTTAATTAGTGATCAGGGTAGGGGCATGAGGGAAGGAAAGAAATATAAACCTAATCACTGTGCTTTTCAGGTTTCAAAATGCTTCCTCAATCTGGGTAATTTACACTTTAGTAACAATGATTGACAGTCAAGGAATGTATCTAACTCACTTTTATTTTCCCCTTGGGGAAAGCACTTGAGTTCCCAATTGTTTTAAATTGCAGAAGCAGTAATTGAGAGAGTTAGAAGAAATGGGTTTTTGGAGCTGAAATTTACTCGGAAGGATGTATGGATTCTATCTTAATTGATTAGGGTCACTAGGGCCATTTTCAGGAAGGTCTTTCCAGAGTGAACAAATACCAGTTTAGAACCATCTGAAGGCCCAGAGGAATAGACTTAACCAAAGAAATATTAACAAGTTGCTCCTGGTACCTAAAAAGGAGCCAGGGATATGTTTTATACCACTGGTATTCCAAATATAATTATTGGTGAAATTTAATATGAAAAAGTATTTTTGAAATACTCTAAAATAAATATGGGTCAGTGGATGTATTTTGAGACACTGTCCCACAGGAACTTATTTATTATATTAAACTGTTCACTTTGATAATATATGTGTTCATTTAGAAAAGTCAAAGTGTGACAAGCTAGGTCAGCTCTATCAAGAACATTACCAGACTAATCAATTGTGAATGGTTCGAAGGCTGCTCCGGAGATCTGTGCTTTGCTGAATGGGGAACCGCACACATCTGATGGGATGGAGGAGGCAATTATGACATTGTTCACAGGTGCTGACAGAGAGGCTGAAGCCACAGATCCTTGCAGAGGCTGGATTAAGGTCTCAGAGCTGTTCACATCTCATTTACATCAGCCTCCAGAGTGGACCACAGGTTTTGGTGATTAACACACAGACCATGGCAAATGGTATTGTGTATTTGAAATCAGACCAAGTTGTAACAGTAACACAGACCATGTGTGAAGTTTGGCATATGGAGATTCCTCTTAAGCTATTACCTAACCAGGTTTCCCCTCATTTTTAAAAAGCATTTTTTTCCAAACCGGGAAGTTAGCAAAAGCAAAATATTCAATTGGCTCCTCCACCCACTCCACTAAATACACATATTTATGCCACCTTTGGAATATAATAACACAAATTGGGTATAAAATAATAAAACTGCAAGTGAGCCTTCTGAAAAAGAAGGTGGGGAGTGTGTGTTAAAATGTACTGATTTCATCGGTATCTCCCTAGGCAAAAGGAAATGGTGAATTTAGTACCGGTGCAGAGAAGTCCGGTTACTACCCCCTGAATGTTTTTCATTCATCCAGTTTGTGTTGTTCCTTCATATTGGAGTTGGGGGTGGGGAGCCAAGGTAACTAATGCAATCCTCACTCTCCTTGGGTTTCATTAAGCACCTACTTTGTTTCAATGAAACGAGGGGTGTAGAATGATGCCTCTAACGATGTGACTTCTTAGGAGCCATTAATTATCTGAATTTTATTATCTAGATGTTATTAATGATTCTCCAGTATGTATTTTATGGATGAGGCTGTACACTTAAATAGCCAAAGTTACAGTGGAAATCGACAATTGGCAGCCACGCACGAACAAGATGCATCCGCGTTAGACAGTCCTCAACCCAACAGGCCAAAGTTTTCTTCAGGAGAAATTGCCCTGCCAAGTGGTTCTGGAGCCTTCGCGCAGCAAATAGCAAAGGAGCTGAAAGCGACATCTTTCAATCATAATTGGAAGCGGGCCTTCCACGGAGATTCTAAACTCACAAAATCGGCTTTAGGCACAGATATATCAAACCTAGACTGGAAACCCAACGGACGTCCCCCATCCCAAAATCAGAAGGGCTCGGCCCTCCCATCCTTCGCATTTTGGGGTGTCAAGTCCAGGTCTGATTCCTTTCAAGTTTCTCCTCAGCCCCGGGCTGGTCCGGTCTGGGCTGCAGGAAGCTCTCCGCGGGTCCCCAAGGTGGATAATCGGACCCGTCTCTTCCCAGGCTGATGCGGACCGGGACAGGCTCTGTTCCCGAGGGAGTCTCAGAAGTAGGCACAGAATCATCTCCCGGATCTTAATTTCTGTCACTGGACTGGGGAGAGGGGACGAGTGGGGCACGAGAGGTTCTCCCTCCTCCTCCTCCCCTCTTTTCCCCACCTCCCAAAATTGGCAGCCAGTCCGTGGCTCTCGGTCTGGGGTCTGGAGGGTGGGGAATGTGGGTGTGGGGGCCGGCTGGAGAAGCTCTCGCTAGCGCTGCCTGTGGCCAGACCCGCCTCCCGTCCCCTCTCGGGCGCACACGCACGTCCACCCAGACACACTCCGCGCGCTCCCTGCGCTCTCCCTCGCCCGCCCGCCGCCGCCTGCTCTCTCCCTCCTGCTCTCCCCGGTCTCCTTCGCCTTTTTTTTTTTTTTTTTTTTTGTACCATAGAGTTGCTCTGAAAACAGAAGATAGAGGGAGTCTCGGAGCTCGCCATCTCCAGCGATCTCTACATTGGGAAAAAACATGGAGTCAGCTCCAGCAGCCCCCGACCCCGCCGCCAGCGAGCCGGGCAGCAGCGGCGCGGACGCGGCCGCCGGCTCCAGGGAGACCCCGCTGAACCAGGAATCCGCCCGCAAGAGCGAGCCGCCCGCCCCGGTGCGCAGACAGAGCTATTCCAGCACCAGCAGAGGTAGGAGGCTGCGAGAGGGGCTGAGGAGGGGGCGGCGGGAGCCGGGGTGCGGAGCGGGGGGCGGCCGGGAGCTGGCGCCCGGGGTGCGGGGTCCGGGGCCGCGGCGAGCCTGCAGCGGCACCCCGAGCCCGGAGCACCCCTCCCCCCTTCCCCCACGGCCCCCCAGAAATGTTGCAAACTTTTGCTGCACGTTCTCGGTTTGCGGGAGGAGAGGGGGGCGGGGGAGGCGGCAGGAGGCTTGACAGCCCGCGAGCTCAACCCCTGGCTTTGATTTCTCTGCAAACAGATGAGGAAAGCTGCGTTGCCGACTTAAATACGCTCCCCCAAAATACGGAGACCCGGAGAGTGGGGGCCCGGGAAAGAAACTTTTAAAGCGGCAGTGACCTTTTAAGAAGGAAAAAATCTGTTTATGGTCACCTTCCTCCTTTTCTACCTTTTTTTCTCTTGACAGTTTGGGCCCCGGCGGCCCGAGACGGGCTGTTTTCGATTCCCCACAGAGCTAAGGAGAAGGGAGGAGTGAGCGACCAGGGGAGCCCGGGGGTGAAGAGGGGGTGCTCTTGGGTCTAGGGGCGACGTGAGCACCTTCTCTGGAGCATGGGGGTGGGCTTGGGGTTTGGAAGAAGGGCAGCAGGGAGTGAGCTGCGGGCGCGCGAGGTGCCCGCCAAGTTGTCTGGCGAGCTTGGCGAGGGGAGATGCGCAAGTTTTCGGACGCGAGGTTCGAAGCCCCGCGCCCGGCCGGCGGGGAGGCGTGTGCGCGCCAGCGCGCGCGGGGGGCGGCCGTCCTGTGGGGCGCTCCACGCGCATTCGGAGTGAGCGACTGCAACAGCAAACAAGCACTAAAAGAGCTTGAAAGGCACCCAAACTTATTTCTGCCTTGGGAATCCTTCCCTCAGTGAGGTTCCGAGCATTTCGGCAAGAACCGGGGAATGGTCAAGCAAGTTGAATTTGGTTGGATAGTGCCAGCGAGGTACCCCAGCGCCCCGGGCGATATTTGCACTTTATTTGGGAGTCTTTGGGGGTTGGGGGACTCCATTGTCCCCTCCTTGCTTTTTCCTGAAGTGGAGTGTTCGGGAAAGCGCACTTACTCCCTCTTTCTTAAAGGTGTCGGCACATGATGTGGGTTTTTTCTTGGGGTGAGAGAATTATTTATTTGAATGCGCCTGGAGTTTGCAGAGAATCGGAGGAAGCTATTGCTTTAATTACTGTTGTAAATAATGTATAAATCACGCCTGTCACTCCGGAGGAAGCGGGCTCGCGCGGGCAGCGCAGGGCTGGGGACCGAGAGGATATCCAGCCCTGGCCTGAGCCCCGGCCCAGCGTGCCCCCTCCTCGCGCCACTCGGCACCTGGCGAAGACTGGGGAGGGCTGGGGAGAGGCGAGTGGGGACCCCGGAGCCGCTCCCTTCCTCTCGATGTTGTAGTTGGAGGTAGGAATATGGCTGATCATGTGCTGGCTGTTTTACAGTATCCCCCCCACCCCCACCTTAGCCACACCCCCTGTCCCAGCGCTTTCCCATTCACGGAATTTGAGTACAGTCAAAAGCCATCAGGATGACACACGCAAAAAACATTTAATTAAAGGTGATTTCGGAAGAGTGAAAGCACCGAACCTCGGTTTGAGCGGGAGGGGTGGGGGCAACCAGGACCGGGAGTGGAGAGAGAGGGGTCAGGGCTGGGGGCTTGGGGGCCGGGACCTGACGCTAGCTAAGTGAGTTTGTGTATGGAGAGCTTTTGGCTGCAAAGAGTATATTTAGACCCTGAGACCGTGGATTTGGAATGCGAGCGGGTTATGTAACAGGGTTAATCAGAAACACTGGAGAAAATCCCCTTCATGTGTTTCTGAGGCTTTTTCTTTCTTTCTTTTTCTTTTTTTTTTTGAAAGGGAGATATATTATTTAGAAAGCCACAATAATTTCTCATTTGAGCTTCCACTCCCCAGTGTCTTAACCAGCCCCCCTTCCCCCAGTGTGTTATTAGCATCTTCAGGTGTCATTCTTGCCAGAAGGTGTTCCTGCAAGAGATCAAGGTGGCAGGCTGCAGAACAGACTAGCAAATCCGTAACTTGCTGTTCTCGCAAATTATATAACAGGCATTCAGTACCACTAGCCCCCTAGGCTCAGTAAAAAGGGGAGAGGGACACCATGGGGAGGCGTGCATCTTGAACAGTTGACCTGCTGACCCACATCTCCTTGTCCCCTACAGGGTCACCCTCCCCCTCCCCCCCCACAACTCTTCTTTGAACTAACCCCTTGCCCATTCCTCAGGAGATTTCATGAGAGGGAGAGGAGGTAAGGCCCAAACACTCAACTCACATCCTGCACGCAGGCACTAGGTTATATAACAGTCTGAATGGAAAAAGGAAGGTCAGAGATGGAGGCATCCGTTAGCTAACACAGCAGTAGTAACAGCTTCCAGAAATTACATGCATTTTCAGGCTTTAACCTCAGATGTAGCATCTGCTCCTCATGGGTACCAATCTTTGTATGTGAGCTAGCGAGAAAAAGAGAGAATGTGTAAGTATGCCTGGTAGATGAGAGTGATTTGAAAATGGGAAATGTTTGGGTTTTCAGATGATGTAATGGAGTTGGCAGAATATGCAAGTCGGCTCCCAGAGTGTAAGCAGCAAGAAAATTGTAGCTGGCATCCTGTATTAATGTTGCATAAATTACAATATCGGAAAGAAATTAACCTACACACTAGGTGATTACACCCTTTTAATACGTAATACATAAAGGCACACAACTCAAAGGAAAGGCAAATATCATCACCTTATAATTAGCATTTTCAACTTCAAGGAGGGTTGAGTGAAGTTCTTGGCATTGGGTGAAGTGGGAGATGCTTTCCTGAGAGGTTGCAGGATTAGCATCCAGCCAGCCAGTGTTTTAAGGCCACAGAGATTGTGGTCTGGGTTCTCATGACATTGAGGTGACCTCACGAGACATTACCTAGGTAGATGTAAAGCTGTTGCTAAATTCCAAACTCCTGGGAATCCACGTGTGAATTGGCTGTGTACCATTTGTGCCTGAGCTTCCAAAATCTGATGTGTAACTTTGTAATCTGAAAGACAGACTCTTTGTCTCTCTTCTAAAAACTGGGCAGGGAATGGTAGCAGTTTTAATGAAAACTGTTCCGTTTTCTAGGTGCTACTAATGGGTGGCTGGTGTCATTCAGTCCCATCTTTACAACACAATGAAAGGGGAAGAAAAAGAAAGGCAGGAGGCAACTTGGGAAGTAAGAATGAAGCAGAAAAAGCCCACAGCGAATCTTTAATTTAACAAGGCTTTCAGGGATTTCAGGGAGCCATGAGCATTGTGACATAACTGTTGTTAAGAACCCTTCCCCAGAATCTCGTTATTATATGCATGCCAGAAGCTTACATATTCCCCTTCACTGAAGTTACCCTCACAGGGCTGTGCGCCACACAGTTGGTTTGGAACGCCAGTGCTGAAGGTGGAATGCTTTTAGGGCAGGCCAACCTAAGGGGAAAATCGAAACCAAAAGATGGGATTAACACTGAAAGGCTCAGTTGGGTTGATAGTGAACTCCCTGGAAGCTCAGCTTAAATTGATTTAAAATCAGTTAACATGGCCTGTAGTTTATTTGTTGCCCTGAGGAGTTCTAGAACCACGTAAGTCTTTGGCTCGGAAAGTGTTTCACCTCCCTGCTTCGGTCTTCGCTGATTCACTTTCTGGCAATTCAGTGCCCTTTCTGGAGACTGATTCTCAGGTCAACTCCTCTTACATGATCATAGCTCTCCACAGTGAACAAATGATGCCCCAAAGCTTAAAAAAGATGCTGCTTGGGATAAAATCCTTTGCCAGAGGGATGGAATAATTATTTTTTAAACTAAGGGACTTTAATTTTCTGGTAAATCGCTCATAAAAACATTTATAATTATACCCTCTAAAAATGTAATAGACTAGTTATTAGAAAAATGCATTTGATTATATTTATGATAACCTTTTTTGTTGCTTTCCTCTTATTTCTTAAAAAAGAATTGAATTATTAATCCGGAAGTCACATCCTCGGTGGCTAAAACCATTTGTAGCAGAATCTTTTTATGTTGGTTACCTGCTGGAATTTCCCAAAGCCTGCTGGCATTATAAGGAGCCCTTGGCTTTAGATGAAAAAAAGTCTCTATTTCTGAAACTGAAATACAGAGCCTGTGTGGAAGCCTCCTAAACCATGAGACCCTTAAACTTGTGTTTTCCAGGCAACAGAGGTGCTAGTTCCATACTAGACTCCTAAGTGGGATGCAGGGAGGTAGGAGAACATTTGTTCATTGCAATAGTTGCGTCTCCAGATAAAAAATGTTGTCGGGATTTTTGGTGACACCTGAATCACTTCAGGAAGCAAACTGAGTGAGCCCTGTCCATCAGAGCTGACCTTTGGAATGAGTTGAGACAAGCCCTTGGGTTCTGCTTGAGTCACACTCTGTCACTTCTGAGTTAAAATGCATATTTTCCTTCCATTTAGGGGGAGCCAATTCTCCCATTTTTGCCTTGGGGAGGTTGTGGGGGGATACAGTTGTGGGGGGAAGGGCAGGCTGAGTTGGATTTATCTGCAGATTCTGTCCCGGCCAGGCTGAGTTCTCCACAGCCCAGGCTGCTTTTCCTGAGTGTTCACTCTCTTTCCCTCCATCTTCCAAGCCTGCTTGATGGATTGTGCATCTTAGCTTCAATAAATATGTACTTCAGTGTCTGCTGAGGCAAAATACATTAACTGTATTTTAGGTGTCCAGGAAAAGAGTCGTAATTTGACTGCCCCCGATGCCAAACATTTTTTGTAGAAAATGCAGCGCTCCTCCTCTGATGTTTCCTGTGACTCGCCCTGTTTGCCTCTCATGAGCCAATGTGAGGAGGACATCAACCACTGCCTCAAGGAGATTCCTGAGCTGTTCATCCCAGATTAGTGATAAATTCTTCCAGAACAGACCTGCAGATTCCAGGACACTTACCTAGAATGTGGAATGCCTTTCTAAATATGAAGACTGTCTTTTCTGCTGAGAATTTAGGAATAGCCTCTGCCTCTCTCAATTTCTTTCTTGGCTATCATTAAAAAAAAAAAATGTTTTGTTGTTATTTTTTTTATCTCATACATGATGCAAAGTATTTGTTTGGAAATGAGATGTCAAAATGTTCACCCATCTTACTAAGCTGTGTGTTAATAAAAATAAAATTGACTAATTTTGAATTAATGCTTCAAAAAAAAAAACTCTTTACATAATCAGTGTTCAAATGTTGATGAATATGCGGTAAACCATGACTTTTTTATAAAGGGTACCAAGGTATTACTGATGATTTTTTTTTTCCTTTGGCAAACAGATTGACCAGAGTTTTAAAAAATCTTTTTCTTACTGAATATACTTTTAAAAAAGTACCAATCCCTTTTTCTACCCTAAAAGAAAATTGAAGATGTAATTGACTCTTTCTTGGAGGTTGAGGATCTTAGGGTGTTCTGAGGGTGAATTCTGATCGAATGTGATAGCTGTGCAAATGGAGAGGGTGTCAGATTGGTCTAGATCTGTCCTGATCTAATCTTGGAAATTGTTTTCTTTTTAAAAAGTCCTTGATTAGCAGTATGTTTTATTTGCCTCCCTTGTTCTCTAAGTTGCAAGTAGCAAAGTAGAAATTCACTTCAAGTATTTGGTTCTGGTTAACTGAGGTGTTTACTTCGTGGGGAAATTTTAACCTACGTCTAGAGCCCTGATTCTCTCTCTAGAGTTGCGGAGGATGTAAAAGCACTCTCAAATATTTAGGAAGGCTGAATATTTTGTGACTATGCCCCTGCATGATGGTAGATGAAATGCCAGCTAATTTTGTCTTTTGCTTAGGTATGTTCAAGGGGTTTCTTGTGGGAAAAGGCTCATGAATCCAGAAAGTTAGGAAACTCAGTGATTGGAAGGAAAACTTCCAAGAATATCAATTAAAAATACTTAGATTTTCTGTCCCGAACTGCATCCAGAAGCTGTCTTTCCAAGCTTCCTGCCCCAGTAGGAGAGCAGCCTGGGGACCCCACTGCAGAGGCCGAGTTCCTTTCCCAGGGCCGTCCCGCTCAACCTACGACAGTCTGCGGTTATCTTTTGATACCTTTGATGTCCTAGTGTTAGGAATTCAGCGTGGGCATCTTGGTGTTCTTTTGTGACATCCCAATAATTTATTTATTGTTTGTTTGTAGTAAAAGATCAATGAGATTATCTAAAGGAAGCCTTCGGAGAAGGGAATGGGGTGTCATGTGAAAGGCATGTGCCAGCGCTCCTGGTTGAGGCAGGCTCACTGTTTTGCTCCAATTTTTTACATACTAATGTTAAAAGAAATCACCGGAAACAATTCCCTTCTGCTGATAGGAGAACATTATTGTTTTCCCCCTCACAGGTGTTTATGGCCTTACCTGACATGCCATTATTGCAAACCGTCTTATCACATTATGTGCTGTGTGGCGCTGTGGTTTCCCAGTGATTATCTTGTCCACGGAACGGAGGCCCTGGTGACCATCTGGGAAGCCCTTTGCGGTGGCCTCTCACTGCTGAGAGTACAGGTGTCCCACATCCCCACATCCTTGACAGGGCTGCAGGATTCCAGGCTGTCCCGGGTAGTTGCTGCCTTGAGCTGTTTTCCTGTAAGCTCAGTGAGAGGCTGAAAGTGAGGAGGAGCAATGATGGTGGAGAGGATTTATCATCTCCCAGGATCATCTCTAGCAGCGTGATTGAGCACTTGGGTTTTGATTATGAACTATCTGAAAATTTTTGAAATTATTAGGAAATTCCTAGATCCGTGAACAGACCATAGTGGACGAAACTCTCTGGGGTAGAAGGACCCTTCCTTCTACCCACTTAGGCTGGGATCCTCAAGCCTGTGAAAGAGGCAGCACACTGTTAAAAATACCTAGCTTCCTTCGGGGGAGGATCTGGCTGAATACGGATGAAGTTTATGAAATATGAATGTAGTGAAGTTGCTGTACGTAAGTGGTAGGCGTGTGTGAAAGAACTAAGAAGAAATAAAATTGTGTATAGATGACACTCTGAAACTTGATGGAATTATAGACGTGACAAGAATGGTGGCATCCGGGTCTGTGCTTAATGGGGGAAAATAAACTGGCTTGAAGTCTGTATGTCAGACTAGATGTGGAAATAAAAATTACAAAATAAGAAATCACTTGACTTATTTTATAAGCAAAGAATGCCACCAAGGATAAACAGGCAGGTTGCGGAGAATACAAGTGGAAACAATGGGGAAAAATCAGGGACTGGCGCTGAAATTTATAACGAGGTACGGTAATCACTGTTTTAAATAATCCAGAATAGTAACTGTGTGCTAGGTGGAGAATTAGTTATAGCCAAACAAAAGGCATAAATATGAATTTTAGGCGGTGCTGGGAGAAATTCTCTTGATCCCTAAAGTACAGATGCATGTACAGAGAAGCAAAGCTGCACCTGATATAATTTTTTCTGTCTTATCCTGATTAATTGACAGCTACTGTATGCCTCTTTCCTGAAGGTGACTTTACAATCTCCAGACACAGACATTTCTCTCAGATGTGGAGTGAAGGAAGGAGAACCACAAGCTAAAGTGTGTCTCGCTGGGTGAAGTATTCTCGGGGAAAGATAAGAACGGTTACACAGGGGAGTGGAGTAGTACATCCAGGGATCAGGAATGCCTGTTTGGGGCTGGGGAGTGGGGACTGTGAATGAAGGAAGGGAAGCTCTGGAGGGAAAAGAGACTTCTGTGCGGAAGAAAGTGAAATTAGCATTGAGTCTGAAATGGCTGGGAATGTGCCTTTCTAATTTTAAATTATCTTTAACAAGGGCAATGAAAAGAGGAACAGTTGACACTTTGAGAAGTTGCGATGAACTTGTTGAGAATGCCAATTGACTAAGGCAGGTAAGGGAACACTTGGAAGAGCAGAAGCAGAGCAGGTCTGAAGGGCATGATGATCTGCTTCCTAGTGTGTCAAGTCAGTGGCTACGTTTGTTGACAATTCCACTTAGTTTTAAAGAAACTTAAAGAAATGGACAAAGATGGAGACGAGACCACCAAATGTGATTCTGCCCTTCTGGAAGCAAAGAGGCTTCTATCAATCTCTACCGTCGATGCCAGTCATGGGGCGGAGCCACTGTATAGAAATTAAAGGATTTTCAACATACAAATCACAGAAGAAACAAGAAATATGTTTAGCAAGTGTAAAAAACTCTTCAATAAACTGCGTTGCTTTTCATTTTCACTGTACAGTTATAAAACCAGCAGATGGTAAAGAAGGCTACAGTAACAATATAGCGTGTACTCCTGGGAACATTTGTGTGATGGGGATATTATGTCTGAAAGGACAGGGCGACTGGGATGGTGAACTACCCATAACTCTCAATTGTCTTGGTAATGAAGCATTGGGAAAGCAGAGGCAAATGAAATACTTTGATAATCAAAAATGATTCTCCTTTTAGTGATCATGTTAGCTGACTGATGATGACATGTGTGAAATTGCCAGAGGTGTATTTTACCATTTCTGGCACTTGTGAACCACTTCTGATGAACACATTTATGCAGAAAGTGGACAGTTTTTATAGACTGGGCTGTCAACCCAGAAGATTGTAAAATTTGTGAAGGATGAAGATTGGAGATTAGCGGGGTTCCTACAATTTCCTCGAGGCCCCGCAGAGAGTTAGTAGGAGAAATGATGCTACTCTGAAAGGGCTCTTGAAATTCTAAAGTGTGCATTCTGATCTTGAGCTCGGGGTGTATATGTTAGATGTGGAGTGCTTTCTCTATATGATATATAGATAATAGAGATGGAAATAGATATGAATATATGTGATGTGGCCACTGCTCATGCTTTATTAGAATAAAGTCTGGTAGAGCCAGAAAAGACCTGTGAATCATCCAGCCTAGCCCCATGTTTAAACTCATACTCAGAGATCTAAAAATGTGTGTGAGGTCCCATTCCTAGTATGGAGCATGGCTGTGATTGAAACACTAGTCTTCCACTTTCTTACCTAAAAATAGTCCCTTGTGCTTGTGTGCTGGGCCAGGATGCTCAGAAGTTCCAGCAAGGTACAAAACCAAGTTCCTGCATCTCAGGAAAGCCCCCGTGAGGATATTAAGATGTACACAAGTTAATCCAGCCTTAGGTAGGGGAGATATATGGAAGGAAGTGCAAGATATTTTGACTATTCATCCCTAGTGGAACGTTGTCAGCAGTTGTTATATTTTTAAACCTCACCGGTCGTTTTTATCATTCATTAAACGTTAGCCGATGAGCTTGTGGCTGTTTCAGTCAAGCCATTCCAAAGCCCAGCAGAAGTAGTGCCTGCATCCCATGGTCTGGCGTAGTGGAAAGTAAAGAACGGGGTGTGGGGCTGAGCGAGCTTGGCAGAGCAGCCACGTCTGGGCAGACGCAACCCGGGGTGCGGTGAGGGAGGACGCGTCTGGGTAGGCTGTTCCTCTTTCCTCAAGGCAGGCTGTCCAAAGCGGTGCCTTTTAGAAGACACTCAAAAGCAAGTCTGAAAATGGAATACTACATAGCCAGTAAAAGTCATCTCGTACTAGAAAAATATTTCTCGACGGGCAGATGTTTACGATCTGTTGCTTCGTGAAAAGTCAGAGCTTCCGTAGCGTCATGTGCGGAATGATGTACTCTTTGTAAAAACTATGGTGTGTGTATGTGTATATGTGTTTGTGTGTGTGTGTACACATTGACATACAGTACATATACATGTCTACACGTAGACCACAATATATGTGTCTGTGTGTGTGTGTTCCTCTCTCTATACACACACACATATATAGATATGTTAGCATGGATCAACATGTACCTAAATGATGAAAATATAAAGTGGTTGGTCATCTCTAGATGGTGGGGTTATCTATGAGGTTCTTTTCCTTTATGTTCTTTTGTATTTCACAGTTCCCTGCAGTATGCATGTACTACTGCTATCACTAGAAAAATATAAATTTTTTTCATAAAACATTGTTTGTGTGTTTTGAAATTGGGGATACCTTGAAGGAACTGATTCTGAACTTAGTATGTTGTGCAAAGGTTTTTGATGTTTCATGATGGGCCAAGTTTATTGGCCTAAACAGGGATACCTTTGATAGTCACATTCAGCTAGGAAGACAGGGGCCATTCGACTTGAATATGAAAGAGTGTGTCCCAATATTGGAAGCTCTTGCCCCTGTAGGGCTTGTCAGTGTCTTTCAAGTGTTAATACCGTGGCCTACAGAAAGGAAACATGCTGCATTGTGCGCGCGCACACACACACACAATTGAAATAAATTTGTCACATAAAATATTTAAGCTTTACCTGTGATACACTGTTATTCTCTATTACTTAAAGACAAAATAAAAGTCGTAAGTCACCAAATTGATCTGTTCATGGGCTGTCCCTGCAGTTTGAAAAACCCTCTCCCTGCAGGAGGTAGAAAGAAGCAGCTTCTCTGTGGGCCATGGCCTGGTGGTGGGAAGGAGGAGAGGGAGGGTTTCCACAGTAACTGATGTTGAACTCCAGGTGCTCTCATTACAATTTTGGGGAGGAGGAGGGAGAGGGAAAATCATGTAAATACTTATTATTTGCAGTCATATGGTATCTCTACACCACTTTTAAAGCAGCAAACAGGAGAGGTCAGAGCCCTGCCTTCCAAGGATTTTACATTCTAATGCTGGTGTTTTTCAGTGCACCCTACTGTCTGGGCCACCTTTGACCGGACACTTCTGATTATCCTCGAAGTGCCTTGGGCCTGGCCTTTTTCACCCCTGTTCTTTCTGTGTGATGTAATCTTTCCTTCCTCCTCTCCCCGACCCAGTCTCCCTTATGTCCTAGTCTCTCTTTGCCTATTAAAATCCTACAATCACTTTAGCTCCAGATGGGATGTACCCTCTCCCTCTTGCAGTTACCATGACCCTGCCTTTTATAGTAGTCAGTTGTGTGGGACTTGCTCACTCAGTCAACATGTAACCTCTTCCTTTGCCAGGTTCCTTTACACTTTCTTAAGGTGTTACTTCCTGGGCAGGGGTCTAGTCACACTCAGGAAACCAGCACCTGGGATTATTCTTTTATTCATGCACAGTGCCTTGTAAAAAGTAGCTGCTCACTAACTACGCAGATAATCTCTGCACATTGCCCTACGGAGTGGTTTGCTTCCTCGATAAATTTAGCTTGACACTTCCCAAATCTGCAAGCGCAGCTTCTACTTGCCTATCCTTTCAACCGGGCCTTAGGTTTGGACCCAGCCACCCTCGTTTGCCCCACTTGTGTTTCTCTTGGACCCACCAACCCTCCTCTCGATGGCAGGTTCAGGCCTGTTCCAGTGTTGAGCAATTCAGACCAAGGCTGGATGTGTTAGGAGACAACATACATGGTTGTTACAAGCCTGCCATGAGTGAGACAGACCTAGGCTGGGGGCCCAGGTGTGCTGTGTCTGAGCTGTGTGACCTAAGATAAGGTCACTAACCACTCAGTCTGCCTCTTTAATCACCTGGACACTGGGGATGCTGCTGCTGACTTGCCAAGGAGGGTGACAAGCTGGCTGGGTTCTGCATATTGCAGCAGCTGGAAGGATGCCTGGTACACGTCACAGCGTGGCTTTAGTGGCAGTGGTGATGTGGAGCACACAGTGGTGTTAGTGGGGCACATGTTGGTGATGATGGTGAAGGTGGAGCACATGGTGATGGTGGAGCATGTGTGGTGACAGTGGAGCACATGTGAAGGTGGAGCACATGGAAGGTGAAGCGCCCGGTGCACATGTAGGAGCGATCAGGCCCTCTAGCCACTTTTCTCTGTGTGCTCCTCCATCTTCAGCTCCCTTTGCTTGGAGCATTTTCCTTTGGTTCTGATTTGTTGCTCCGTGAAATAAGTTCCAGGGCATGGGGGTCCTGAAGCCTTTTCTTGAGTGCCAGTTTCCCTTCCGGAACTGCGTTCTGCCCCAGTCTCAGCTCAGCTGCCATGGGGTGCTTCCAGCCAAGTGAGAATAGGTCCTTTAAGTTCAGCTGCATCAACCGCTTGTTGACTTCCCTGAGTTTACACCCCACGCCTTGAGCTGAGCCTGAGGAGGGCCCACGTCTGGCTGCTCCCTTCCATCTGCCCCCACTTTTCTTACGGACCCTGCCTGCTGTCCCCTCTAGCCACGGAGGCTAGGGGGGCTCCCCTCCTTCCCGTTGTGCTCCCACATGCTCGTACACCTCATTTTGCAGGAGCGCGTCCTTCTTTGCCCGACCCTTTTACTCACTTTCTCTTCACTGCCAACAAATATGTTGGAGAAGCATGTCTGTAAGGGTTCCATTCAACTTGTTCTGCATTAATGCTCCACTCTGGTGACCCACCGCTGAGTCTTTCACTTGTAATGTAATCTAATAATTTACATGCACTTTGCAAGTAATACTCTCAGAGTCTCCCAACCTGCTTGAAATTGCTCTGCTGTTACAGTATTTGAGCTGATGAGAGAGCAGCGTGAGAAGGAGTGAGTGGTTATTGGTACACAGTGGTATTGGGTAAACCCGGGAAAATAATGTTAGCGCAAGGTAAGGGTGGGCTGATGAGTTAGATTCTATCTTAGAGAACTTGCAAAGGGGTTTTTATTGATTTTAGTTTGTAATTAGCCTAGGATAGGTCCACGTATGGTAGGGGTAGAAGCGGAGCAAGCTAGAAGAAGTGAACCAAGAGTTGAATCCTCTGTGGAATGCTGTGAAAATGCTTTAGTTTTGATATACTACATGACTGTTATTGAGCTAATTGGCACTGTGATTGGGTTGTTTTATTTCTTCACTGGAACATGTTGGAAGCTATTCTAATATGCAGTAGTAATGAGAATAGAGTAATGCTATAATAGTAGTGCCATTGTAAAGTGAATTACACCATTAAGCATCTATTTTGCCTAATTTGTATTGTGATAGTGTGGGTGATACACACACATACAGATGTGGAGTGGCTGGTCTTTAAGAAACAGACTCTAGCAGAGAAACCCCAATCCTATAATGTTGATTCAGTAAATGAAAATAAGCCCCGGTTCTATGAAAAAGTGAATTTGTCTATATTTCAGTATATGTGTACATACCTATGCATACATATACACACATAGACATGTAGATATACATATACACGTAGGAACACAGGCATATTGTGCCAGTCAGGCAGATCAAGAAGAAGATATTTAACTGTCCTGTGTTGCCTTTTAACAAGCTGGCTATTCTGCATGGGGACGTGTATCAGTTATGGCAGGCCACGGCAATAATAAAATTAAGGCCAGGGTTTAAAAACAAGGCTTTGTTTTAGCCTCTTTGTCCTCATTACCATGTCTGAGGAGTCCTAGTAATTAATCTTTTGTAAGTTTTGGAAGAAGCACTAAGGGCCAAGGAACTACGGTCATCTTATTTTGTCATTTGTCTCCTAAGGAAGGACACTGGTCAAAGAACTTCTTTCAAATAGAAAGATAGAGGTGTGTTTTTATGCCTTAGGTCATAAGCTAACCCTAAGGACAGAAACAGGGTCTAAGAAAGCAGCATCCAAAGGGGCTGCCTCCCTGGTGGGACCTATAAATTAAAAAGTCTCAGAATGTATTACACTTTGAATTGGCTCCAGTGACTTTATCCCTGAACTACATCCACCCCACCCCCAAGGGGACTGGCATCAGGGGGTTATTTGCTAGTAATTGTACATGAGCTTTTAACCGTTCGAATGGTATCTCCAGGGAGATCCTGGTGATGTACCTGGTTCCTCTCCAATCTGGATTGCCACCACCTTCAGGGTCCCTACCATGTTGCCAGGCGCTGCCACCCAGGAAGGGTTACTGGGAGCCTCTGCCTCTTACTGGCTCTCATTCCAGGATTTTGCTTCTGTAACA
Organism: Noctilio leporinus; assembly: GCA_004026585.1. Taxonomy (NCBI): domain Eukaryota; kingdom Metazoa; phylum Chordata; class Mammalia; order Chiroptera; family Noctilionidae; genus Noctilio; species Noctilio leporinus. The sequence goes on along the minus strand of PVIW01003973.1, from coordinate 109,864 downwards.
CCACTACCTGGTAAGCCAGGACTTCAGAAAGATCTTGTGAAAGAGTGGCAACTTCATGTAGTTTAGAATATATTTAACCTTCATGTATGTAAGGCTAGCTCTGATGACCAAAATATTGAAAATAAACTTGCTTCATAAACAACTATGCACTCCCATTACCTCAGATCAACGCTGTTGATTTTAAACTCCATGAACATTTGAGGGGAGGGTATATAATGTCAATCCATGCCTGGCATCTCGATTAAGAGTATGTTTAAGTTAAATTTTGTTGCAGATCTCAATGAAAAATATCAGTATCATATTTTGTCAGATAAAATGTTATAATTAAAAAAATACTATGGTGATTGACAACATCCCTTTATTAATTGGTCTTTTCCATTAGTATTTTCTTAGTAGCAAACATATTCTGGCTTTTTCGCCCATTAGCTGTAGTCCCTGTTGAATTCACGTTTTGCTGCTTCAGCTCCGTTTATCTTCTCATTGGTCTCAATTCCTTCAGGGATGAGGCAAGAAAATCTGATATTCATTCAAAGTTTCATATGTTTAAAGGTGATGCTATGTATCACCTCCCTTCGTTGAGCCATCAAATATTTAACGAGGCCTTCCTGTGTGCCAGGTCCCATGTTATTCAACGGCGGTACAAAGGTGAATTAAGGGAATTGATAGGCAGGAAAGACAAATTAACTTGTAATTTCAGAATATGTGAGGAGTGCTATAATAGAGATACTTACAAAACACATAGCATGCAGAAGAGGGAGGAAACGTTTCATGAGGAGTCAAGGAACGTGCACTGAAGTTTTTGGAACTGTGGTGGAGTTTTTGGAAATGTGGGCAGTAGTTTGCCTACGAGGCAAGAAGTTAGAGAATATTCTGGCCACATGACACGAGGTGAAAGTCCATGGCACATTCAGGTAGCGTGAATGAGGTATGTAGCTTAGCCTAAGCATGAAGCATGTTGGTGAGGATTCCGAGAGGAGGTGGAAGGAAGTAAGCATTTTGGAATTTTTCCTGTGGCAAATGTTTGAGCAAGTAAAAGAAACCTGTGATTGTTTTATTTGGTAAGATATATATTCAAAGGTTTTATTTATTATTTCCGGAGAGAAGGAAAGGGAGAGAGGCAGAGAGGGAGAGAAACATCAATGTGTTTCACCTGCCTCCAGCTACAGACCTGGCTGGAGACCTGCCTTGCAACCTGGTTATGTGCCCTGGCTGGGGAATCAAACCAGCGACCTTTGGGTTTGCAGGCCAATGCCTACACACTGAGCCACCAGCCAGGGCTATTTCGTAAGATAGTTAAGTATAAGTATGTTGCAGTTGGAGTAGAGAATTGACAGTGTAGATGAGAAGCCAGGTTAGGAGATCATTGTGATAATTCTGGAGAGAGATACCGCAGCCTGGGCCTTGAATAGGTAAGGGGGTGGTGTCCGAGGTGGAGTCTCCTAGAAGGTGGAATGGGAGGGGTGCGATGGAGGCAGTGCTGGCTGGAAGGTCTTGGAGAAGAGGGGAGAAGATGTGGGTTCCATCTGGGGAGGGGGATTGGAGGTGCCAGGGAAGTGTCTGATGGGCCGTTGGAGATGTGGGTCTGGCAGGGAGCATGTTAGCAAGTTACCTGTGGAATGGGGGGGAATGTTTTTAACAGGTTGGGAGCTCAGGAGGGACAGCTGGGCTGGAGACATTATGGAGCAGCATTTTTGATAGGGAGTTGGAGGGTGAAATTTTTATACCAGGTCATGTTCATGGATTTTGAAGTGATATCAGGAAAAAATAAGCCTAGGGCCCAAATGAATGTGGTTGACAAAGTAAAGGGAATGGATTAATGTAGTCACAGAGAAGGTTATCTCATAAAACTGACTTTAGACCTGGACATACTATGCTTACTAGCAGTATAAGAAACCAAGTATGTTGGTTTTTTTTGTTTGTTTGTTTGTTTTTTTTAAGATTTTATTATTTTCAGAGAGAGGGGAAGGGAGGGAGGCAGAGAGGGAGAGAGACATCAGTGTATGGTTGCCTTTAAACCTGCCTCCAGCTATGGACCTGGCTGCACCCTGATTATGTGCCCTTGACTGGGAATGGAACCAGCAACCTTTGGGTTTGCAGGCCAGCGCCTTACCCACTGTGCCACCAGCCAGGGCTTCCAAGTGTATCTTTAAATTGAGGTGAGGTTCTCATACGTACTGCTTTCTGGTTGCATTTTAGTTCCATCTGCATTGATGGCAGTCTCCTTTTCAACATGTCTAATTCATGATTGAAGAGTTGCTGACTTTTGTTTGTTTGTTTGTTTTAATTCTCTACATAGCCCGGCATTGATTTAGCCTGGCTCTACAGGGAACCTGCCTCAGCCTCACACTTGGCAGAACCTCAAGGCTGGGAGCAATGGCATGAATAGTAGCTGGGGAGAGGTCTCCACCTTGCCCTGGGAGAAAGGCTTCGTGGGAGGGAAAGTTGAAAGAGGGTCTTGAGAAAGGGTGTCAGATCTTCAAAGCAGGGCCCAAGCCATGGGAAAGTGAATGAAAGACCTTTTTTTTTTTTTTTTTTTTTCAATTGACCAGGAAGAGAGAAAAAAATGCACAAGTGTTTACTGGTAGGTGGATGCTGATGTTGATCATGGTTGCAGTGGGATTGCCAGGCCGTGTTCCTGTTTCAAAGGGCTTTCACATACGCCGTTGCCTCTGGAGGTCCTGGAAGGAAGCTGATAATGTTGGCGCTCACAGAGGGACTTGAGAAGCATTGTGTAATTAGGGAGACCTGCTGACTTAAAACAACTGGTATACCAGTAGGCTGAACTTATCTTGCGCTGCACGTGAGTGTGACAGGAGGGGTCTTTGCCTGTTGGCAGGGCCACACCCTTGCCTTCCGAGTCAGTAGCCAAACTCCTTAGTGTTTTCAATGAGCTCTGACTAAGTACTTTCCCTGTAGATTTTCCTCTAATATGTCACATGAATTATGTGTGTTATCTCTGTGCTGTGAAATTAGAGACCTTCACCACAGTGTGGTAAGCAGATTAAAATGAAAGCCTGTTCTTTATGGTATGGGGGAAACCGAGCAAATATCAGGGAACTTCTTCTGCGCGTGTTTGATCTGACACTGGGGAGGCCTTGGGATGCGAGTGCCTTCTGAAACCTGAAAGCTGAGCTCCGGCTAGAGTTTTCTTCAAAGAGGTTTATATTTTATCCCTTGGCACTTCTGAGAGGGAAGGAAGGTTGGGAGTGGGTGATTCTGTCATGATTCTCTTCTTGCTGCTGTTTTCTTCTCCGCTTCTTTAACTTTGCAGAAAGCCCGTCCAGTTCTACGGTCAGACCCCATTCAGACGTTGGTGGCCAAACAGTCCCCTTTTGTTAAGCGAGCGTCCTATTTTTGTTTCTCTTGAAAGGTGCCCTTCAGGACAGCAGAGCCTTTATTTGGGCTGTTTAGAATTGAGCCCAAGAGAAACCAAAACAACTCATTCTCAACTCAGGCCAAGTGCCTCCTTTGCCTGGCCAGGCAAAAGCTCACCCCACACAAGATGAAATCTAACCAGCTGGTTACCTGAGAACCACCGCAGGGAGTTCTCCAGCCTGACTTCTCTCGCGTTGGCCGCCATCCCAAGAGCCAGTGAAAGCTGAGGGTCAAGGCCTTTCTGTGCGGGGAAGCAGGAAGAGGGTTATAGCTCTGGGTGAAGAATTGTAGATTCGGTTAAATTTTAAAGGGCCCTGTGTCAACTTGCAAAACTTTATGGGTATAAGGATCCTGAATGGAAATGGGTCACCGATGATATAGGTCCCTAAACCTCCTTGTCTTAGGGTGGTGCAATTTTTCTTTATTGATCAAGTTTTCAGTAGGTTCATTTTATTCAATTTATATATTTCTTTTCTAAAAAAAGAAGGTAGGCATAGCTTTAGCCCACCTTACATACTTCTGTTATTCCTGGTTCTGCCTGGTTTACAAATTAGGTAAATGGAGTCATTTGAAAAATTAGGCCACATATGGGATTTGATAATGTAGAGGTCATGCAGTTTGAAGTTATTTTATTTTCTTGTGTTATAATAGATAGGAGGTTCACCTCTATGATTTGAAACAGAATATTATTTGTTTTTTTTACCAAAAGATCCTCTGGTTTAGGGTTCAAACAGGCCTGCCTCCCTGCTAAAGGACTGACTTCAGTTTGGGAACTTTTCTGCCCACTTTAGGTATCACCTGGGTCATTCCAGGGAAGAGTGTTGGGCTTTGTTGTTAAAGAAAGAAAGACTGGCTAGACGAGTTTGATCCCTGGGGGCAGTTCACAGCCTTCTGGGAGTGTGAGGTCATGGGTATATTTAAATTCTGAGCTTCCACACGGACTGGTCAGCAGTGCTCTGCTCTTCCTCATTAACTGCCTGCTCTCTCCTGTGTTTCAAGGAGGAGACACCCAACTCGTGGGGAACCGTCAGCATCCTGGGTGCATCTGTCCAACTGGCCCCTGTGTACACAGACAACTGCAAAGTGACGCAGTTTGGAGACAGGCATCATTTTGAGGCTAAAGTCATACATTTTAGAAAGTTAAGGACTGGTTCTGTGACAGGGAACTTGAGCTAAATATGCAGTTCTATTTTAATTTTCATTTTATGCCAAGGCGAAAGCATTGGGAGATAGGCTGGCTATAAATGTATAAGTAAGTCACTGCAAGAATAGCCCCTTGCAAAATGCAGATTTAGGAAGGCTAAATATTTTCTCACATATTTTAATGTACATGCATAACTAACCCCTGATCGAGTTCCGGAGAAAGGGATATTGTATAACCACTTAACCTTGACCACTGCAGTGAATTGTACAGAGGTCTACATAACTATAAAGTAAATATTCGTTTGTCTTAACTTGGGCTGCAGTAATAAAACACCGTAGTCTAGTTCTGGAGGCTGGGAAGTCTATACCCAGGTGCTGGCAGATTTCGTTCTAGGTGAGGGCCGTCTTTTTCCTGTATCCTCAGGAGAAAGGGTCCTGTTGGAGGGAGGAAGGTCTTCTTACAAGAGTGCGAATCCCATGATGGGACCCCACCCTCATGACTTCATTTAAACCTGTTGCCTCCCAAAGACCTCACTTCCTAATATCATTACTTAGGGGATCAGAGCTTCAACATAGGAATTGTAGGGAGCACATAAGTCCATGACATTGGGATGCTTAAAGCTTCTGAGTAATTTTCAGGGTGGTCAGTTTTTCTCCAAAAAGCTGGTTAAAATTCTGAACTTTGTCTTTTGTTTGTTTAAACAGAATCCTGTTTTTCTATGCATGTTTTATCTTGGGTACAGCTGTGCCTCATCGTGTCCCAGCACTTCAAAAGCTATAGTAGTAAAACCTATGGTAATTAAGGCTATGGTATCATTGTTTTAAATTAGTGTGTGTGAGGTTTTTTTTGGTAATTCAACAAGTTCCTTCATATTCTGCATAATTGGATCACATTTTAATTTTGTAGCAAATAAAGATCTGTTTTACATTTCTATTAGGAAGATAAGCCCCTGTGGCCAGGTCTGAATTAGGTTGTTTGCTGTTGGTTGTACTGAAGAGGCAGACCTTTCAGAGTTGATTCAGCTTCTAAAAAACTCATCTATGAATCTTTAGGGTAAGGAAAGAATCTTCAGGCTGAAGGTTATACACAGCCATACATCTCATACAAAAAACAAACGCTGAGAAGATAAGAAGACCCATGCTTGTGAAATACACAAGCACTAATGTGAACAGAGAATGACTGAATGATGGGTTATCCAGTATGGTGCATCTTCCAAAAACATACTGACCTGTAACTGATCTGATTGTGACCATACTTAAGATCTGGATAGTTAATGCTCTGGGAGTTTGCATGAAGCAAAAAAAAAAAAAAAATAAAAATAAAAATAAAAAATAAACTGAAGAGTTCACTGGACAAGTAATCAAGAGGCCGGGGTGCTGATCCCAACTCAACCATTAGTAATATAAGTGGCCTTGAGCCGCTGGCCTTCCTCTTCCTTTCTCCCAAGGGCCTCCCTGTCTCAGGTGAGCTTCAGGTGTAACTCAGGGATGCACTGAGCTATAGGCTCCTTCCAGGCCTGACATTCTGTGACCTCATGACTAAGACCCAACTTTTTTAAGGATCCAGCAAAGAATACACTGTCCTTATTCTCTCTTATCATCTTAAAAATTGATGTGTAATTTACATATCATAAAACTTACCCCTCTTTAAATAAATAAGTCAATGATTTTCAGTAAATTTATTGAGTTGTATAACCGCCACTATAATCTACTTGTAAAGCATTTCTGTCATTGGAGAAAGAGCCCTTATTTCCATTTGCTATTACTATACCTATCCACTCTTTCTCTCTCTATAGATTTGCCTTTTCTGGACGTTTGATTTAAATGGAATCATACAATATGTGGTCTTTTGTGTCTGGCTTGTTTTACATAACATAATGTTTTAGGGGTTCATCTATGTTGTAGCAGGTATCAATATCTTGGTCTTTTTTTATTGCTAAATAATATTCCATTGTATGGATATACCACATCTTGGTTATTCATTCATCAAATTGCTGGGCTCCTTTTCTGCCCTGTAGAAAGCTCATGCTCACGGTGGCCTATTCCGTGAGGTGTCTCAGAGAAATGCGATGCCTTTATCACAGGCCTCCTCTTGTAGCAGACGCAAGAGTGTTGTGTTTGAACCATTTACCCCACTCCCAGTCATTGGATTGAGCTGGCCGGGTCACTGAAAATGTGATTAAATACTATCAGTAAATGTGAAAGCACTCACTGTAGCTCCTTTTTCATGCTATATAATGAATATAAATGTGAGGTTTCCCCACTAAGGAACTTGACTCAAAACCTTTCCCAGTGGCAGCCTGTTTGTTTTACATTTATTTTACATGTTGGGTGATGAAATACTGGGCAGCAGGAGTTAGGGTCACTGGCCATTATTCTGACTTAGTAATGTCCCTTTCAGCATTTTCCCCTGGAAGGATTCAACTAATCCAGAGAGAGAACTGCTTACAGAGAAATTCATGCTTTGCTTTTCAGCTATAAATCACAAAGACCACTAAATACAATTGTGAAGAAAAGGTAAACAGGTTGAGAAGAGGAGTGAGTGACGTGTTCAGGCTATTGAATTTTTGAAGGGGATGCCAGACCTAGACAACTCTAGTGATTTTGATATTTGGTGCTCTTTTCATGTTGTGACTGAAGATGGGTTGTGTATTTCCGTGTGGTAACCTCTCGCAGCTAATGGAAGGTAGCAAGTCAGTAGTCTCAGTGCTCCTCAAGTGATCCAGTTTAGGTTTAGCTCTGGAAGTGTGGTTAATCTGCAATGTGTTTCCATCTTTAGCTGCTCCCAAGTCTTCAGTTTTCTGGAATTCATCCTTGGCTAGTGTGTCATGAAGGATAAAGGAAAAAGGCTATTCTACTTGCCCTTTCTTATCTCTGTATGGTAGGTATGTTTTGTAGCCATGTTCTATTCTAAGTTTCAGAGCAACTGGACCCACACACAGTATGTGTGTGTGCACATATGTATATATATATATATGTATATGCATGTGCATACATGCACACACATACTTTTCCAAATGCATAATAGAGCTAGGCCTGTGAAAGCCAGCAGCTTGATTCCATTTTACTTAGCATGCTAATTATAAACAACATCAGTAATATCATTTGAATTTATTTTTTAAAGATTTTGTTCATCATTTTCAGAGAGAGGGGAAGGGAGAGAGGCAGAGAAGGAGAGAAGCATCAATGTACGGTTGCCTTTCACCTGCCTCCAGCTAAGGACCTGGCTGGAGACCTGGCTTGCAACCTGACTATGTGCCCTGGCTAGGAATCGAGCCAGCGACCTTTGGGTTGGCAGGCCGGCGCCTTATCCACTGAGCCCACCAGCCAGGGATTGGAATTTAGACACTAGACTGTTTGCTATTCCAAGTGGTAGAAATGTTGTTTAGAGCATCATACCCTGCCTCTTGGGTCCTGGGAAAACTTTGCTGTGGTGGGATGCATAGGGTAGCATGTTGTGGAGAAAGATAAACCAGGACATTTTTTCGTAAACCTTGGCCCCTCCCTGTGCTGAGCCTGAGGCATGGTCAGTGTGGGCAGGGAGGGCTGCCTGGGGCTACATGCTTCCAGGCCTGCTGAACATGAACAAGCAGGCAGGCATGATCACATTTTCACCATGCTCTTCCCCCAGCTTTAAAGAGGGAGCATTTCCTTCTCTCAGTCAGGAAGGAACCCATTAGGAAAATAGTGTCCTCTTTGTTGGGTGCTGGGTGGGGAGGGAAGGCCGGCGGCCCCCTTACTGGGACCTGTGTTGCAGTATCACCACAGCTGACGATGGCTGGGACATTAACGAACGGGTCTCAAACTGTGAGATCCTTAAGGACGGAGATGCAGTGGAGGGACCATTGTGCATTCCAGTGATGCCAACACAGTGCTTTGTATTCAGCAGGCATGCGATTTTGTTTTGTGAATAGTTGATGAATAAATACTTTCTGTACAACAAACAATATTGCGAATGTGTTAGTATTCACAGAAATGATATTTGTGAATGTGTTAGTATTCACAGTCGTGCCTGACATTATTGTCAGGGGCCAAATCTAGAGAAATAAAAGACAGAGTCCCTGGCTCTTTTCTTCCTTCCCATCCGCCCTCCCTTCTTCTTTCCACAGCCACAAATTCAATCCTTAGCCTTGCCAGGCACTGTACTTAGGAGCTGAGCTTACAAGGACAAAATGAAATATTACCTGTATCTTCAGTGAGTTTTCAGGAACAGTTATCCTGGAGTTTCACATTTGATTTAATAGGAATTCATAATAGTAATGGGCTCCTACTGTGCTCCAGGCACTGGCCTCGCAGAATTCAGTCCTTAAAATTGTGATGGTCCCCCTGTTGCAGATGAGAAGACTGAGGCCTGGAAGAGTTGATCTGTTGGAGTTCAGAACATTGTACATGGTAGCACAACTACCACAGGTCCCCGGCCCCTTTCCTGTGTCTGGATAACAACCCGGGGCCCCTTTCCCTCTGCCTCTGCTCCTGGGCATCCGCCGAGGTTCAGGCTAGGCCAGTGGAGCTCTTTGGAGTTGCGCAGTGTTCAGCCAGGTCACCTGACCTCAGCAGCCCTTGGAGACTTTTTTATCTTTTTGCTTTCTGTTTGCCCTCTGACTATTCCTGAGACAGCACTTCATCCTTCCGGTTGCAGGCTTTCCTTCCCTTCCTTAGGCATCCGGTTGCCCTCCTAGGCCTGGAATGGTCCCTCCAGAGAACCCCTGAGACCAGACTCCCTTCCTCACCTCTCAGCTGACTTCTGACCGACGGGACCAAGTGAAACTCCGATCTGGCTGCAAGAGCTCCTTCCTGCCTGCAGCTCTGACAAGGAACTTGAATGGATGGTTGACAGTGAGCTGCGGTTGCGGCCAGGCAGATGCGTGTGCTGTGGACTTGGAAAGTGAAGAGGCATCGTTTGCCACATGGCAGGGCAGGCGCCTGCAACGATGACCCATGGCCAGAACCTCCCCAGCTCCTCCCAGGCTTTGCAGCCCGAACCAGAGCTGCCGACAGAGACGTGCTGAACTTGACATTGGCTGGGGCATGGTTTTATTCAGTCGGGCTCTTCAGGGCCCGCTGTCCCTTTCCAGAAGCTGCCTGCACCAGGAAAGCCATAGTCATTACCGCAGATGCTTCTCTCTGGTTTACTGCTTTTTGCAAGAAAAGGGGAAAACTTAACTTCACAAAAGTTATTAACCTTTGCCTGGGCTCATGAGACCCATGGAAATTTCAGGGAGGGTGTGGACCATGGTAGGGCAGACAACACGGGAACGGCAGTGGTGCCAATGAGTACATTGAAGTTTTCAGATTGAAAAGCTGGAACAGAATGTTCAACTGGAGCTGGGGACGTAGTCCTTTCCTGTTTTATCTTCACCATAAGCCTCGAGGCTGATTGGAAAACATACCCATTGCAGGATTTGGACAGCTAGGATTTTATGTTTATTTCTTAGATGTGCTCACACTTGTGCTCTCTGTTTCTCTCTCCCTTCCCCTTCTTCCTTCCACCCTCGCACCCTCCCTTCTTTCCTCCTGTCTCTCTCAAACTCTTTGGATGGAAACCTGAAAGCTGTTCATCATTGTTTCTGGTGAGGAAGAATTCCTTCACCTTAGAAAGCAGTGCTAACTTCTCTGGCATTGACACTAGGACCCAAGTGATTTTTGCAAATATAAATCTAACGTATCTAAAACCTTCATTGCATTTCCTTTGCTCTTAGAATAAAAGGCAGATGCATTAACATAGCCTCAATCCACTTTTGTCTGGGTTTCCAGCCTCCTTCTTCAAATTCCCTCCACACGTGCTCTTCTCTATCCATACTGAGCTTTGGTGCTCAGGTTGTGCTATGCCTCCCCTCCTCCACTGCTTTCCCTTGACCTGTGTTCTAGCTGCTCTATTGGTTCATTCATTCATTCACTCATTCATTCATTGGGCATTTATAGAGCACCTCTTGGAGGCCAGGTACTATTCTAAATTGTAGAAATACCGTTGTGCACACGGGCAAGCCCCCACTCACAGTTTTTAGTCCTCAATCTCATTCATCTGATGGATCTCAGCTTCTTTATAGAAGTGTTCCCTGGGTTAGACATCTTTTCTTTTGCCTTCTGGAGTACCTGTATTTCAGCCATCACAGCACTTACAATGCACTTGAATCCAGAGTTTTGAGCTCTTTGAGAACAGGGAAATTCCTTGACCAGGCTGGCATATAGTAGTTGCTCAATAAAAACCTGTTGAAGGAATGAACGAAGAAGGCATTCCTGAAAAAAATTAAGTTCTTTCTGCAGTCATTTCAAACAATGCATTTTCCACCTTGGCAACAGCTTGGGGTGGCATTTGACCAATAGGAGGTGCAGATTGCATAGTGATACGTTTGCTGTCAACTGAATTGTTGTTCCTTTATGGGTACTTTGTCTCCCTGGTTGCTTTTAAGATTTTCTCTGTCTTTGGTGTTTTGCAGGGCCACTAGGATGTGTTTAGGCCTGGAGTTATATGTTCATTATGCTAAGGATTTGGTGTGTTCATTCTGATAACCCATGCTTTCTGGAAGATTTTCAGTATCTCTTTTTTTTTCTTTTTTTAAATTGTTTGGGTTTTTGTTTTTGGTGTTTTTTTTTTTTTTTTTTTTTTTTTTTTTTTTTTTTTTTTTTTTTTTTTTTTTTTTTTTTTTTTTTTTTTAAAGATTTTACTCATTATTCTTAGAGAGAGGGTAAGGGAGAGAGGCAGAGAGGGAGAGAAACATCAATACATGGTTGCCTTTCACCTGCCTCCAGCTACGGACCTGACTGGAGACCTGTTTACAACCTGGTTATGTGCCCTGACTGGGAATCTCACTATCTCTTTTCTCAGTCTTACTTCCTGAGCCTCCTTTGGAATATATGAGAGATGTTCTCATTTCTCTTTCGTATCTTTTATCTGTTTCTTTCTGATCAACATTCCAGGCAGCTTTCTTGGTTCTTTCTTTGAATTCACTAATCTTCTCTAATTTACTCTGTAAGCTGCCCGTTGAAGTTTTAACATGGTGGTTTAACATATATGCAATGAAGTGGTAGCAACATCACATGTGACTGCTCTGCTGTATCCATCACCAGGTAAAGATTGACAACTTTGCCTGCTCCCCTGCATGGCCTCTCCTACGCAAGACCTTTCCAAAGCTAAGGGCTTTTCTGACTTCATCGTCATAGATCAGATTTGCCTCTTACTGAGTTTCATCTCAATGGAAACATACCAGAGACTTCCTTTTGTCTCACACCCTTTAGGTTTTTTTTTTTTTTTTTTTTTTTATTCATTTAAAATTTTATTTTATTTTACTTTTGTATTTTTTAAAAGATTATTATTTATAGAGAGGGGTGGGGAGAGAGGCAGAGAGGGAGAGAGGCATTAATGTATGGTTGCCTTTCACCTGCCTCCAGCCATGGACCTGGCTAGAGACCTGGCTTGCAACCTGGTTATGTGCCCTGGCTGGGAATTGAACCAGTGACCTTTGGGTTCTCAGGCCAGCACCTTATCCACTGTGCCATCAGCTAGGGTAAGCTTTTAATTTTAAATGAGTAATATCTGTCCTTTCTAGACACTTTTTTTCAAATTTGTCTATTTCTGCCATAGTGCTCTGTAACTGCATTATTTAGCCTGTATTTTCTTTTTCAACCATTTCAATCATTTTAGAGTTGCTTATCTTACAGAGCCTTTCATAATATTTTATTATGTCAAGCTCTGATGGTGCTAATTCTGGTTATTTGTATCTTATGCATAGTGGACCTTTTCTATATATGACTTTATTTTTCAATTACAATTGGCATTCAATATTATATCAGTTTTAGGTTACATGACTGTAATTGTTGATTGTGAATTCATCTTCATCAGAATCTTTCCAAAGGGAGTTCTTTGAATGTTGAGTTGTGGAAGTATCCCTGCCTTGCAGCACAAGAGGAACATACATTCAGAACCTGGATCCATTTGCATAGGTTTAAGATTTCAACTTTCTTATAAGAGACTTTTTTTTTTTTTTTCCTCCAGCTGGAATTCTAGAAAGAAGGCAAGTTGCTTTTTCATGTCCCTGAGCAAGGGGCAATGGTTTTCTAGTGTTTCTTTCACGGAGGGGACAGCTCTTTAGGGAGCTCTGTTTGAAGAGGGATCTCAATTCTAGCTTCTAGCCTAGTGGGGATTCAGGGTCTCATCTTCTGTCCCTGTGCAGGTGTTAGCACCCCAACTCCTAGGTCCCCAATGCAGGGTATTATATATAGGGATGTGTCCCCATCCCCACCCCCAGGCCATTGTTACATCATGAGATCATTACTTTTCTAACTCTAACAGTTTTGTTGCTGTTTTTTAAATTATTTTTCTGCCCCTGACATGTGTGCTTTGCTTCTGGCTTCTATGTTTTATCCTAAGTTTTGGCTCCTGGTAAATTTGTGTAAAAGAATAGATTAGGGAGGCCTACCCTAGACCTACTAAATTTAAATCTGTAGAAGGAGGACCTAAAAAACCCTATGATTTTATGAAATTCCCCAGGTAGCTATTAAAATCAGGCAAGTTTGAAAAATATTATATGCGGTAATCTTTTAGGCTATATTTAGTCTGAAATGTTATGAGGACCTAATGGTACTTTCTCCATCTCTGTCTGACTTCCTTTCTCTTACCTCTCACATCACATCCCTACAAAAGTGGGCATTGAAATGTCTCATCTGGATAGGATATTCAGGCAAAAATGAGTGGGCCTCATTCTATTTCGAGTTGCATTAAAGTTTCCTGGGCCAAGGATGGAGGAACCCACAAGACAGTGGTTTATTTCTTCCTGTCTCTCTGTCTTATCAGAAATGTAGTGATAACCAGGTGGTGTGTAAGCTTCTGGAGAACAAGAGAAAGAGTTACTAAACACTTGAGTTAATTCAGAAATACTTCCGGGAAACATTGGAGCTAACGTGCTGCGTTTGAGAAAAACCTTGTGCTGTGAAGTCCCTGCGGGGACTGAACCTGACTGGAGGCAAATCACCCAATTACTGGGAGGGAATGAAATCCTGTTTGCAGAGAAACCTTCAGGCTCCCACCAGTCCGTGCTGCATTTCTTCCCTTCTTTTTGCTGGCAGCGTGATGGCATTGTTTTGGGGGGGCTGGCTCCAGGTTCATCTCTTAGTGGATTATAGTACCTGCCTCCCCTGCGTTCAACCTTTCCAACCACCTCAGCTAATGTGGGACACAAGAGACCCCTGTAATTCTTTATTCTGAATAGGGAGCAGGTTCATGGATGTGCCAACAAATTCACAGAGGCTTCGACATTCCCAACACTGAACAAGATTGGTCAACCTGGTCTGATCTTGCTTGGGCACCTGGGTCTGAAAACAGTGACCTGTGTCTGTATTTTGGGGGGTGCCTCCAAGAAATACCTCAACTTTCAAAACAGAACCCCCAAATCTAAATTAGGAGGGTGACATGAAAGATAATAATTTCCTAATTTAGAAAAATCATTTATTGTGCTGCTCTGTGGCTGTGAAAAAACAACATGTAGTCTCTTGCATTTGTTAAAACAAGTCAGCTTCTGCTTTCGGGTCTCGAAACACACTTTGCATTTTTTTTTTTTTTTCCCTGGGACCGTCAATTTAATTCAGGAATGATCTAATTATGAGGAAGTGAATCCGGTTCTCTGGATGGTAAGTGTTGACTACCCCGGGAGAAGCCCTGGCAGATGGTTAGTTCAGAGTGAATTTACCTTGGGATTGCGGCTTTAGACTGACAGCTTTTTTCACTCAATTAAGTGCAACAACTGCCAAAAGGACAGCATTGAACTTGATGCAAATCGCTGCCGTTGCAGGCAGGCGCTGATAAAGTGGAAGCCTGTGCCCTGAGCCAACCAAAGTGGTGAGGGTGTTTCAGGGCGCAACATTGTGAGCAGGAAACAAAACCCAATGATGCGCAAAGGGCTAGCAGGCCCCTCCTTTGAAATGCAGGTATTTATTTCCTTTTCCAGGTCAGCTGCTTTATTTAGGGCCTCTATTTTAGTGTCCTGTCTGTCAGTGATTCATTAGCTATCTCCTGCAGTTTGCGTTTCGCTCTGGGCCCCACAGGTCCTGTGGTGCCTCTATGCTCCCCAATGTTGATGTATTACTGTTTTATTTGGGATACAAAATGATACCCCTTTGCAATCCTTGCCTACCCTGCATGGCCCTCTAAGCAACCAAGAAGCTGGGTCTGAAAAGACCTTCCCAACATGTGTGTGTCACTTCTGTACTTGAAGAAGCTCAAGAAGCTCTGCAGACCGTCGTAGGCCATTCTCAGAAAGCCAGCTTCCCCCGGACACTGCACAGGGCTCCTCGCCCTGACTTCTGCCCGGTGGCCTCTGCTGGCCTCCTGTCCTCACAGCCATGCACCCCTTTGACTTCTCTCTGCCTCTTTCTGCTCCCTGAAGATTCCTTTGACTTAGTGCTGTATTTCTGTGGTATCCAAGGTCAGGCCCCATTAAGATGTTTTTGTAAAACATCTTACAAGTGTAAAAGAAATGGCTTCCTGCAAAACAAGGGCTTGGAGGTGGGCCTCTCAGAGGCCCTGCGTCCATCCACAGCCTTCACTCTTACCCATCAAGGCTCCCTGGTGCTGGTCGGGGCTGGACTTCTTTTCCGTGTTGTTATTTCTGTTTTACAAGCCAGAGAATCTGAGCCTGAAATTCCTCACTCAGGTAGATGCCCGCTGTCTTCCAGTGATCAGTTTCCTGATTTACTGTGTAAGCAGTTTGGATAATCCCTTTCATATGTGATTACATTCCCCACCTTCCCAGGACTTCTCGCTGTAATTGGTTTGATAAACTCGACCTCAGTCCAGCAGTTTGCTTGAAATATATGTTCACCTTCTACCTGTGTGACTAAGATGGTTTTGAATTGTTCCGCTCAGGGAAATCAGGCTTTGAGCACCAGGCCCATAGCTGTGGAAGCAAATCATCCTGGGCAAGCGGCACAGGCCCAGGAGAGCCGGGACTCCAGTTACACGTCAGGAGGCCGGATGGAATTTTTCTTCCCGCCCCTGCTGCTGCCCAGGGTGGCGTGCATTTCAGCATCTGCATTTTTCAGGATCCAGAGAATATTCATCTCGTATCTGTCTATATCTGGGGCCATTCAATGAATCTCTTTCCCATACTTCGTCTTTATTAGAAGTTGGGTGTATCTATTTATTCTTTTATTGAATACGTACTTGGATTTAGGAGTCAGTTTGGAAAAGGTGCTTTTTTTAAATTTTTTTGCTTTTTCCTTTTCTATTCTTTCACAAATGGTGCTGATTGTAAGGGCAGAAGAGGAGGCATCAGTAACCTTTGACAGTGAGGTGTTTTTGGTAAATGAAACATTTGGTTGATTTGGGATTAAACTGAAATACAAAAGCTATTTGGAGCTATTTCTTACTAACATTAATTTATCCCATTATTTAGCACCCAACAGAGCTCCAAAGCTTCGTGGAAAAGGCAATTGTAGAACTGAGATAGGAAGAATGAACAAAGGTTAGACAAGGAGAGATGGGCTGGGGCAGGTGAGGGAATGGTGTTTCTGTCCCTATTGGGGGAATGGCCTCAGCAAAGGCAGGAAGGCAGGGAAGCTGAGGTGGGGAAAAGGAAATAAAACAGAATTGTAAGCATTAGTGTGGAGAGTAAGGGTTTTGATTTCTGGGCTTTGGAGTTTGAATTTAAGTCCACAAAGATTCAGGAGCCATGAGAGGTTTTTGAACAAGGGGTGGCATCCTCAGAACCATGAGTCCAGAAAATAAACACACAGTTGCATGTACAGGTTGTCCTTTTGTTTTTTTTTTTTTTAAGAGGAAAATATAATGCAGGCCAATTACTTAACTAGAAATTATTTTAAAGGATTATCAGGCCAAAAATGAAAATGTTTTGGATAATATTTCCCTGTAGGACACGGACTTCCCTGGAGTCATCCTTGAGCATTTCTGCCCAGTCTGGTCTTAGCAGACAGAAGCCAGTGCCCTCCCATTGGCGCATCACACCAGCAGGGTTCCACACCTCTACTGCCCAGCCTCAGATATCCGTGATCTGAATGCTTAGCAAATGGAGGTGCAGGGCTGACCAGGATGATGACTGTAAACAAGTCATCAGCAGTCATGCCTCCTGGTTATTTACACAGCTCTAAATGTAATGTGCAATTTAAAGATGATATGGTGACTTATTTCACACCAATCAGGCCTACACTTTTAAAAGAACCTGGCCATCTTGGTCATTACTAGACTGCTGCTCTTTTGAAAATGCATGATTTGTTTTTTTTGCACTGACGTTCACTTTTACAGTATTGTATTACTGTAGTAAAATAGTATTTATCTTGGTTACTGAGTGTTCGGGCACCCCCAAAATTCTGTGCCCAAGGGGAGTGCCTCGCTGGCCCTTTTGCATTGACAGGAGCCTCTTGAGGGTGGAGACCCACTTTGCTCTGAGGGCTGTGGGTTTTTTCAGCATCTCCTCCAATCTGTTTTGTCCTTGTAAAGTATGTGCCTCACACTCCACAAAGCAAACAGCAAGCAAATCAACTCAGGTCCAAGCCTCCCGTGAACTCACTGGGTATCTTGCCTTCAGATGTGGCTGTGGGCTCTTCCCTGGGTGGACCCCTTGCCAGAAGGTTTTGAGAGATGTGTGGGAAGAACGTCTGAGGAGTAAAAACCTCCTTGTCCAGACTGACCTCCCCAAGCCCTTTTGGATGTGGCCCAGGACAAACCCGCTTCATAATGAGTAGTGCTGAGGAGTGAAGTGGAAACATGGTCCAGTGGATTTATCTGTTTTGACGTCTTGACAGCTCCCAGTGAAGGTCCTTCTCTTAGCCTCACCTGACATAGCCCAGTTTAGCATGAGAGGTTCCCTGCAGAGTTAGTCCTTGTCCATAATGAATAAAGATCTACTGATGGAACCGGAGGGAGAAGGGAGAGCATTGCCATGGCCAGCTGGAGCGTTAACCCCTGCCCCTTATTCTGCAGTTGGCAAAACTGAGCGAAGCTCCGGGAGGTGATGCGGCTCCACCCCAGCCGACTAGCGGCCTCAAGGCCACCCTGGAAGCCGGCCACAGCCCTGCTCTCCACACGCTTTGCCTCTTTGCCTCGCCGCCTCCCCTCCGGAATGGTGGAACCCTCGCCTGGGGGTGGGGCCCCACTTTGTTCTCGCTGTAGAGCAACCTGTTATTAAAGCCTCCCCTTGATTCTAGGTTTTGGTGCCTTTCCTTCCGAACTACATTCGGCCCCCTAAGAGCCGTTATTGCCATGGAGCGAGAGGGAGAATGCAGACAGCTTTGTAATTGAACAACCATGCTCTTGTCAGTACTCATTGTTTTCAAACCAGCTACCGGGGGCCGTTCCCTCCTCGAGGTCTGGACAGCTCCCTAACCAGCTTCCCCCTGGGGTCCACGGGCAACTGTGTCTTTAACTTGTTGTTGTTGCCTAAGTTCTGCTCTGGCAAGCAAGCTCTGCCTGCCGTAAACCTGCGGAGTTCAATTTCCCCAGACTGACAACTGTATATGCAGGGTTTAGTTACATAACAGCAGTTGCTGCTCTTCACATGCCGCTAATCCAAACACGGTGCTCAGCGAGGCCAGGGAAAAGCAGCCTTCCGTTGGGTACGTGGCATGGGTGACTGGATTACGGGTCTTTACATTTTTTTGAGTCCTGTAACAATTATCCCATTATCTTGGCTTCGGTGCCGTGAGGTGACTTTTCCAATATCTTAATTATTAGGTTAGCAGATGCCGTGTGCACATGTGCAATTTGTTAATTTGTGCTGTTTGAAATGCAATCCAGTTGTTTGCGATGTATTTCACAATATTTTGGCTAACCGAATCATACTGCTAGCGGAGTTGCAACGCTAGCAGGGAAGATGGGCTGTGTGCCTCGTGGACTCTTCGATAATGGCCGCGTGTGCCGGTTGGGGAACTGTGACGTGACTCTCACCTCCCTAGTTCTCATCAGCGGAGATTATTAGATCCTTACAACCTGTGATGATCTTGGAGGGGTGGGGTGGGGCAGGCGTAGTGCCTCAGCTGCTCCAGCCAGACTGAAGGCGGTCTCCCATCTTTCAGCGCCCCTGGCCTTGTCGGGTGGACTGCTGAGCTTCCCAGCTGCCACACAGAGGCTCCGGGGTCTACGGACTGGGGACACATGCTGTTGGTTAGTTGGTAGTCTAATGTTGCGGATATTTAGCATAAACCTCTTTTTATCTGTTTAAGCAGCCCATAAATATTTATTGAGGTACTGCATGCAATGTTAAATACATAGGATTTTAATGGGGCAACATTACCCAGTCTGTTCAGGGTCAAATCTGGTTTTGAATTCTGGCTTTTGGTTTATCTGCAGTGAGGTCTTGGTGAGATAATTTTGCATCCTTAAGACTTCATTTCTACAAAGGGAATAGAAATAGCCATCTTAATAGGCTTACCCATCAATATTATGGAGTGACCAATAACATGCTTGGCACATACCAAGTGCTCAATAAATAGCATGCCTTCCTTTTACTGTTCTTGGACACTAGTGTGGGATAGAAAGACATGTGGCTTCAGGAAATTACAGCCTATTTGGAGAGGTAACACATCAGTAAGTGCTGGGTTAAATAGAGGCACAAAGCAATAATGGGAGATGTGTCACAAGTATTCTGGGACTCATTGGCTAGTGATGGTCATAGATCTAAAGTTCAATGGGTTCAAAGGAGGGGCTGTATCACTAACAATTTGAAATGTGGAAAATGCTTCATGAAGAGGTGGACCCCCAGCCAGTCCTTTAAGGAGGAAAAGAATTTAGATATATGGAAAGACCATTGGGAACTCTGTGTGTGTGTGTGTGTGTGTTGCTTATTAGTGGAGGCAAATAGTGTGTGGTTAAAGGCACAGAGGTGAAGAGGACTGTTTAGGAAACCATGAAAACATGCATTTGTTTGGGAGTGATAGTTTGTATAAGGTAAAGAGCGGATAGAAGGGTAGAAATGTAGGTGTGGACCTCACTGTGAAGATCTCTGAATACCAAGTTAAGGAAATAATTGCATTATTTAATGTGGTTTAGTTTGTTAAACCATGGAGCTCTGGGTAGACCAGCAGACTTCTGGGAAACCCAACAGAGCTGTGAACACACGAATGAAAGGCAGACCTCTAGTGGCTGAGAGAGTTACTGCAAAGCTTAATAGTATGAATCTTATGTAATGGATGTTTAAGCTTGACTCTATTGTAAATTGGAGGCAGAATGTAAATACACAGTGTGCAGGCTGACAGCTGTAATGGCTCACAGCCTGAAATCTTGGAGTCAAAAGAACTGAGGAAAGCAGAAAAAAATCGTTAAACAGCCTGGGGCCTTTTGGGGATGGTGTAAACCCACTTATATACCTCTGTACATCCTAAAGGAATCAATTTTACAAAAAAAATAATAATTGATGACATGAAAATAACACTAACAATATTATTAGTTATAATGACAAAAAAGGCTAACATTTTTTGACTGGCACAATGGTAAGTGTTTGACTTGTATTATCTTATGTAGTTCTCACAGCATGTCAGTGAGAATGGTCCTGCTATTCTTCCTGTGTTACAAATGTGGAAAGTGTAGCTTAGAGCGGTGTAACTTGCCCAAGGTCTTTGTTTGCAACTATTAAGTGGGATACAAATCCAAGCAGCATGGCTATACCTGTGCTTTTAACAAATATGCTATAGTTCCTAATGGCCCTCACAACTTAGGTCATGACACAATAATGTGCAGGAAAGCCTTTCAACGACATCAGAATGTCCCAGGTTTAATTTGAAAACACAATGAGAAAGTAAACAGTGAGTTTTTATTATCTATGAAATATATGGAATATTGCCCTCTCCAACAATATGGTCTAAATAAGAAATGGTTACACATTTAAAGTCACTACAAGAAATACATGTTGGTTTTCTCCTATTCCCCCTACTCTCGACATGTGGAAGTAGGGGGAAACTTGGAAGGGCACAGGGCCATGTATCTCTGAAAGATATTCAGTCTACCTTTTGCCCTGGAACTTGAAGCAGTTTCATTAGTGCACTGGCCATTCATTGTGAGTCTTGGCCTGGCTGCACAGGTGATGAAGGACAGTGAGAGGTACAGTTTGTAAAAGTGCATTCCTCTGGCTGTAGTAAGTTGCTAGGGAGACTCTTCCAACTAAGTTCCCCAAAGCTATCCACTAAAGTTAGTTCTTCAGGTGGGATATGATAGAAATAGAGCATTAAGCTAGGAGTTTTGACATTGGGCAGTGTCACCGTTTGTGTGACCTTGGCAAAAATTATTGAACTGCTCTGGGTCTCAACAGGTCTACAACTGTAAAGGTGGAAATTAAAAGATACATATCTGTAAAGCAACTAACATGATGCTTCTGCATGCTTAGGTGGAACTACTGTTAATCTTGATAATGGTCACAATTCTTTGGAGTTCACATGAGACAAACCAAACTCAAACTAGCACAAAAATGGGAATGATTGATCTCATGTAACTAAAATGTCTTAAGAGGAAGATCAAAAGAATCAAAGAGTTTCTGAGTTGGCCTTTCTCTATTTCTAGGCAGTTCCTCTCTAGGCAAGAGATCCAAGGGAAAAGGTGCAATTTCCTCCAATTTCTGTTGGACCTGTATGAATCCATAAAAACATACCTATTGCCTTAGACTGGGTCATGTGACCCTACCCCCACCCATAGTATCATTAACTATGCCTGGGAAAGGGTGTACATATTACTATCAGTGACCAGCGTGGATCTTGTGCCTATACTGTGGAGTACACAGTAGATTCCAAAAATATATTACTGATTTATGAATGGATAGAATTTATATAGGCTGAGCTGAGATCAAGGCTGAAATATTTCAGTGTGATATGAAGTATAAGGGGTGGGAGTTGGTATAATATGCTCAAGGATCAATGAGAAGATGATGGTTTGTACTGGAAGGGAGGAAGATATAAGGTAGGGGAGGGAATATGGAGTATGGGCTGGGGGGTGGGTGTCCTAATCTCTGGGCTTGGGTCTGGTTGTTATTCTCGTGGTAAGAGAGAGTTGTTGAAGATTTCGATAACAAGGACTTATAAGATGATAGTAATAGCAACAACTGATATTTACAAACACCGTTCCATTTGCCAGTCACTGTCATGGATACCTTCTTCGTCCGACCTCATAGCAGCCCTGTGAGGCAGGTGCTAGCTATCTTTTACAGATTAGAAAGTATGAACTCTGAGATTTGAAGGGGCTTGCTGGAGCTTCCCAACAGCCTGAGCCACAGAGCTGGGAGATACACTAGTCCCTGTTCACCATAGTACATATACTTTGCATGGGGAACATGGTGCGTTTGTATGTGAACTGGGAACCATGTGCATCAACCATTCATTCCTCCCCTAAATCATTTGGAGTGCTAACCAAGAAAAAGAATGACTCACTGCCTGATTGGCTTTGGGTCTCAGAAAAGTTGAGGCACACTGGATCGTGGCAGGTGCTTGTATATATTTGGGTGAATGAGGCTGGGTCCAGTGCTGAGCTGCAGACAAGGCCCTCATCACTGAGCATGATTTCCCGGATTCAGTAGCAGATCTGCCTTTTGGTGGTGAGTGGGGTCCCTGTGGGCCTCAGGTAAGGATGGTAGATTTTGTCTTCTTTTGCAGCCCATTTAAATTTTCTCTTCTACCCTGGGTGGAGTGGGCTGGATCCCTGGTAGCCTGGTTGGGAAACCGGCAACCCAGAGTCATTTGCACCGAAGCAGAAGCCAGTCCAACATGTCACTTTAAAAATAAAACACATTAATTTACAGAATGACTGTTTCATGGTGAAGAGCAGCCTGTCTAAATGAGAGGAATTAAAGGCCAATGGTCAAGTCTTCCGCGTTATTCACACCACCCTCCTCAATAAATCACAATTGCTGAAACTGCAGGTTAGCACTTACTTAAATAGCAATGTGTTGGTTAAGGACAACATGTGCTGACATGACCTCTGTTTGCGTGCAACATGGTCTGTGAAGAGTGACCCACCAAAGCTGTACACATCCCTTGGCGATCAACTGAAGTACCTTGTGCACCATTAAACAAGGTTTAGCCTGAGCATGGGCTGCAGTTGTAATCTTCATTCTGGGCAGCCCATTCTGAGAGAAGTGAAGCTTGAATGGCAATCGTATTTGGCATTCAGACCTTGTAGTGCTCGGCAGACCCGATTTTTCAACATTCCTGGTGCTACCAGGTCTTCAGGACAGCTGCGGGACTCCAGCATGTGGGGAAGCAGAACCCATGGGCAAGCTTGGGTCTTGCTGAAGCTGGCTGATGAGCAGAGTTGGACCTGGGGTTACCAGGGCGTGTCCTTGGGTTAGCACTTGTGAAACGCCTGCCTCAGTGTCGCTTAACTGTTTTATTTGTCGAGAGACGAAATCAACAGTCACTCAGGTCCACTGCAAGGAGGGATAGAAGGGGCAGGTGACTATTTTAAAGACTAACAACGTGCTCATCTATAAAGCACTGGTTTTATCTAGAATGGGTTGGCACAACCTAAGAAATACAGTAGCCAGCTGTTTAGTGTCCTGGGACACATGTAAATGAATGAGAAGGGGGCTGCATGCATTCGACTTTTCTTTTAATCCTCATCTGGCAACATGTTTATTGATTTTAGAAAGAAAGGAAGAGAATGGGAGGGAGAGGGAGGGAGGGAGGGAGGGGAGAGAGAGGGGGGGGGAGGGAGAATGAGAGACAGAGACATCAGTGTGAAAGAGAAACATCTGTCACTTCCCGTACATGCCCCACATGGGGATCGAACCCACAACCCAGGTATGTGCCTTGACCAGGTATCAAACCTGTAACCTTTTGGTGTACAGGATGATGCTCCAACCTACTGAGCCACCCAGCCAGGGCCCATTCCACTTTTCACTAACAATTATTAGGTCTTCCCTTGTTCAGAACTGATTTCTTTCTTTTTTTTTTTTTTTCCTCTATGATGGGAAAGAGGACAGTATAGATGTGCTTGCCTTTATGAAACACCAATTTGTGAAATTACAATGTAGGTACTAGTTATTGAGTGCGGGCTCTGTGCTGAGAGTCCTACCAGAGGCTCCATGGATAGTGTTTCCATCCTGCGTGGTGACTGTGTAGGGAGGTGCTGCTGCTGCGCCTATTTTTAGATGAGGAAACAGAGGTTCAGAGCTTTGCACAAAGCCACAGCAGTGGAGTCAGCATATCAACAAAGATCTCCTCGTTCCACTACACATCGCTGCTTTTCAAGTGAAAACTGAAATATACAAACTATCTCCCTGATGAATGTAGTCTTTTTGTATAGACCATTAATTTCTCAATTGAAAGACCGAGTATCACAAAACTATGCTGTTTGTTATGAGCTACTGAAGGTATTTGTTTTTGTTTTTAAGGAAGCCAGTGGGAAAATAGGATTCGTATGTACACACTTAAGTATTTATACTGCATATAAATTATATATAAAATTGTATTCACACATACATACACCTTTGCATATACTCAAGCATTCTGTAGTATTCCAACAGGTGATATGCAGGTTCTTCCTTGACTTCCTTCTGTCACCTGTCTTTCATGGCTTGCTTTTTTATATTTTTTTTAAGATTTTATTTATTATTATTTTTAAAGATTTTTAATTTATTATTTTTTCCAGAGAGAGAGAGAGGAAGGGAGAGAGAAATATCAATGTATGGTCGTCTTTCACCTGCCTCCAGCTACAGACCTGGCTGGAGACCTGGCTTGCAACCTGGCTATGTGCCCTGGCTGGGGAATCAAACCAGTGACCTTTGGGTTTGCAGTCCAGTGCCTTATCCACTGTGCTATCAGCCAGGGCTATTATTTTTAGAGAGAGGGGAAAGGAGAAAGGAAGAGAGGGAGAGAGACATCAATGGATAGTTGCCTTTCACCTGCCTTCAGCTACAGAGCTGGCTGGAGACCTGGCTTGCAACCTGGTTATGTGCCTTGGCTGGGAATTGAACCAGCGACCTTTGGGTTGACAGGCTGGTTCCTTATCCACTGTGCTCCTATCCAGGATGGCTTTCTTTTTCAGTGATATTTCACAGTGAGCCTCACCTTATGCAGGAGATGTTTCTGTCATGTTCATGTTAGTTTAGTTTGCACAAGACATCATGCTTTCCTAGCACCCTATAAAACATTGTTTTAGGGGACCTATTGGTGTCCCTTGGTTTTTTTTTTTTTTTTTTTTTTTTAAGATTTTATTTCATTATTTTTAGAAAGAGGGGAAGGGAGAGAGGCAGAGAGGGAGAGAGACATCAGTGTATGGTTGCATTTCACCTGCCTCCAGCCACAGACCTGACTGGAGACCTGGTTTGCAACCTGCTTATGTGCCCTGGCTGGGGAATCGAACCTGGGACCCTTGGGTTTGCAGGCCGGCACCTTATCCACTGTGCTACCAGCCATGGCTGGTGTCCCTTTGTAAATGGGAAAACACTCTTTGCAAAGTGAGGAGTCAGGGCTATTTTTGCATGTGTCTTCCAGTCTTACCTTGAGCATACCATTGTTCATACTGATGTTCTAAAGGCAGAACACGATGACTGTTTCTGGGCCAAGGACTAGTTGATGGATAAAATAATTTTTATTGACATATGTGAGAATTTGCCCCACCAGTCTTTTGGGGTGAGGAACAGATAAAATTTTAAATGTGTCATGGACTTCAAGTCAAAAGATATGAATCTGATTTTTATTAAGAATTGTAAAATTTCCCTTAGTATAGACATACATTCATTTAGTCTCCCCTGTGGTGAATATGTACCTTGTTTGCAGTTCTTTTTTCATTGCAAGCAGCGCTGGAATAATTGTAGATATTAATTCTGTCTTTAGTGTCTGAGACCCTTTTAGGTGATAGGTCTCCTTCTTGCTGGTACATTGTCATTGTGCTGGCCTCATGGGGCTTCTTCTTCCATCACCCTTTAAATTGTCACCTACAGATCTGGTGGGAGCTGGGGGAACCAGGTAAGCAGGCCAGGAAAATCCTCTGTAGGATGAGTCTGTGGATGCTACTGGGAACCTGCAAATACATTGCCTGCATCTAGATATTGCATTGTTTGTCTTCATTCTTTCATGTGCTGCATTAGTATACCATTAACCCTAGTAAGGCAAATAGTATCTCACATTCATTTTTTAATCTTTTCTAACATCAGGCATGGATGTATTCATTCAGGAAGCACTGAACACTGTAGAGTCGCACATTAGTAGGACGTGGTATTTAGACTTGGTGAATTGTTAACATGTTACCCAGCAAGTCATCAAGAGAATTGGGGTTTCCTTGCTCTTGGTTTCTCCGCACTCTTGTTGGCTTTCCCTAAGGCTGTGCATATTTTCATCTTGCCCTAGAGAATATGGACCTGAGGACGTAGTGCATTTGGTTCTGACGGGCTTATAAAATTTCCTTTTTCAATGAGTCCTCCAGACACTAGCTCTCAACGTTGATCATGGTGGTCGGGCTTTTTCACACTGACTTGAGTTACTTGTGTGCTAGGAGATGATGTCCTGCTTCATCACAAGTGTATTGAAACACTTGAGGGAGGCTCCTAACGAAACAGGTGGCGGCCAGATGCTTCTGAGACGCTCCATGTCATGGGGTGCCAAACTCATTTTCACCCAGGGCCCCATCATCAGCCTCGAGGTTGCCTTCAAAGGGCCGAATGTAATTTTAGGGCTGTATCAATGTAACTGCTCCTTACCAGTTAAGCAAGCCGAGTAGAAACCAGGTGCTGGGTCGAAGGTGCCAGGCTGGATAAAACAAGGTGGAGGGCCAGATTTGGTCTGTAGGCCTTGTGTTCGCCCCCTCGTGCTCTATGTGCTTCTCATTGGTGGGGTCACTTTCATTACTTGCCCTCTCTCCATGACAGACCTCATGCTTTGAAAGATTATGATCATCTGCCTTATTTAATAATGATCATTTTTCAATTGCTGTTCCCAGTGCAAGGTTGTTATCAAAACAAGTGGTTGATAAGATTCTAGCCAAGAGATTTGTGTTAGCCTTTATTACTGTGGAGGAAGCAAATGCATCTTTGCTGTCAGAATTTTTGAAATAGTCCATCTAGTTTTGCAGAACTCATCAGTAACCGGTTTTCTGTATTGGGTGCTGCTGCTTCAGAGGGAGAGCCAGCCAACTACAGTTCATGGGTCAAACCTACCCACCCACTGTCTTTAAAGAAAATTTTATTGGGGCACAGCCACACCCATATTTCCGTATTATTCAGGGGTGCGTCAAACCACAAGGGCCCATTTGAGTAGCTGCCACAGAGATGGAAAAACCTGCAAAAACTAAAATAGTTACTATCTGGCCCTTGACAGCAGTTCCACACCTCTGGTCTGGTCTAGAGGAAGGCTGCTGAGGAGGGTGGGGTGGGACACCTCTAAGGCATAGGCGGGGTAGTTGTGGGGACCACAGGGAATGCACAAGCTGCTCAAAGGAAAGGTGTGAGGGAGAAAGGCATCGCCCAGCCTGGAGCCTGTGTGGACCCTCCCAGGTGGGCCACAGGAGACAGGCCTGGTGGGCTCGAGGCTGGGAGTTCAGGGCTGCTGGGTGAGCGTTGAGCAGGAAGGGTCGGGGGACTTCCTTTAAATTCCTGCCTCAGGACCAGCACAGAGACGTGGGGCAGCTCCGTCTTCCTCACAGAATGTTCCCTGGAGCCCCCAGGGTGCTTCTGGGGAAGTGACCAGATAAACAGCAGCTCTCCCGGATGGTGCAGGCTTGTAAACTTTTTTTCCTTCCTTTTTCTGCCTGTGGTGATAAACATATGCTTTGAAGCATGAGATTTGATTATCCTGTCTTAGTGCTTATAAATACAAATGTGATTAATGGTCATAAAAAACAGGTTGACAGTGGAAGACTGATTCTCCGCAAAGCAGCCCCGTGTTCTTCTGCGGAAGCGCTGCTGGTGCCTGTGACCGGCGTGGGAGACTCAAGCCCCCTTCCCGTCCCCCGCCATCCCTGGCTCTCGGTTTCCCCCTCAGACCTCCCCTCCTCCCTCCAGAGGCTCCTCTCCTTGATAATTAAAGTTGGTGGATTTTCCCCTAGAGAGCTACCTGAGGTAAGCATCCCAGTCCCTTTGTCATGCCATTAATAGTCCGGAACTCTGCAGAAAGGCGTTTGGCTGCCTTCTGCGTTCCCCACTTGGGCCTGGCGGGCCGCCGGCACATGCTGCAGAACAACACAACCTAAATCCGGACAATTTGTATTTTAGTAGTGACGGGGATATTCACTCTCTCCTTCTGTCATTTTGCATTAAAGACCTGCCATTAATAAAACTAATTAATAACTGCTGGCTCGGTGTGCAATGGTTGGACTTCTTAAACCTGGCCGGCTGCCACCGCTGCTTTTGAAAGAAGCACTTCATCTCTGTCATGGACAGGATGAATATTTCTCCACACTTCTAATTGGACAAAGTGCCTTTCAGACTCGCTGGCGTTTCGCAGAGAGCAGATAAGTAGTTTGTGTGCTCGCTAGATACCATCACCTCTCCGCTGCCTCCACGGTGGGGAGCAGGTTCCTGAGAGAAGCTGGCGCGATGGCCCTGAACTTTCTCTCCGTCACTTACTCCTGACCTGACCCTCAGAGGGAGAAAGCTTGAAGGGCGGGCATGGGACTCTAGCTTGTTAGACCTGCCTGCCTGGGAGGGAGCTGTTCTCATGTTTGGGGAGCAGCAAAGTGACCCAGCAGGAGCAGAGGACCTGGTGGAGAATCCAGATTTCTAGAACTTTCTGCAGTCCTCTGAGTCAGAATCAGCAGGAGCAGTGCTAGAGTATCTGCATTTTTAACAAGTTTCCCAGCCGATGGTGATGCGCACCAGGGCTGAGAACCACAGGTGTGATCCTGATGCCGTCACTTCCTGGTGCTGGACGTGTTTTTCTTCAGTCACGCAGCCCCACGTATGTATGCAGGGTGCTGTGCTAGGAGCTCTCAGGTAGGGAGGGGCTTACAGTGTAGCCAAAGACAAGACGCAGGGGAACTTCAAGGATAAGAGTTACATAATTAAATTCAACAAACAAACTGTGCTCTGCAGACAGTTCACAGCTTGGCAGTGGTCCACATTCTGGTGGCGCCCTGCCTCACGGGGAACTTAGGTACGGAGAGCTAAGCAGTGCGGTGCGTTTGTGCGTTCCCTGGGGTGAGGGGTAACCCAGGCTCTTGACAGCCGGCTGTTGAAGGATGTTTAGGAGTTTATCAGGTAGCAAAAGAGAGCAGGGAATCCCAAGATTTGATTCCTGTCGCAGGATGGAAAGGAGCATTAGTTTAGGTAGTTTCCGTTGTTGATCCATGGTTGCATGGCTGAGAGGGAGAAGCGATGGCCAATCTGTTTTCTAGTTTGGGGAACCAGAGGGATGACAGTGCAGCTTGCCCCCAGTGTAGGAGCCATCACACCGGGGAAGTAGGGGGAAACCACTGGGAGCACTGAGCTGGCTGAGATGGAGTTTCTGATGGGGACATGCTGGGCAGGTTTCACTCCTTTATCCTAGGATAACCCTGGTGTCACTGTGGATCCTTTTGGTCCAATTATCTAAATTCATTCCCTACCCTTCTAATGAGCATTCATGCTCACAGGGAAATAATAAAAAAAAAAAAAAATCGGATCAACAGGTTAAATATCCTTTCAGTCGTTCAGAGGCTGAGGAAGTCAGAATAGGAGCAAATAATCACTCACGTGTCATCAGTGCGCTGAGGCTTCACACCTGCGAGCTGGCTGCAACAGCAAATGGACCTGCAAGTGTCTTTGCAGCCTATGCTGTCGCAGGTAATGCGTACATGTCCCATGTGTCTGCCACCCCAGCAAGTCCCTAGGTGCTAGGAGGCAGAGGATGGGAATAACAGCCTTTTTTTTTTTTTTTTTTTAATCCAGCTAACATTTATTGCATCACTGACTATATGCCTAGCACTGTCCTAGGAATACACAATAAATAAAGGAAAAGTTACTGCTCCCAAGGAGCTGCTGTTATAGTCAGGGAGATGAGTATGTAAATAGGAAATTAAAATCTTTTACAAGTACTAAGGCAGCATTATGTAGCAGGTACAGAGGTACCACAGAGCAGGAAGTGATTAATTCTGAGAAGGATGAAGGTTATCTAAGGGGAGTCTGATGGGTATTCAGGGAAGGCTTCCTGGAGGAGATGATGCAACTCACAAAGTTTGGGAGGAGGCCTGGACAGTTTTTCAGACTGAATAGGAAGGGAAGGACAGTCTAGACAAAGAGCACAGGGGAATTTTCAACGGCATTTGCTTCTGAAACGTTTCGTGGGTGAAGACAGCGTGGTGCACTGGCTGCTGTGAAGGGACAGGAATAAGGTTGCAAACAATGCTGTACAATATACTTAACTTATGGAAGGGGGAATTGGGGGCAGAATGATGGAATGCAGCTGAATGGGTATAACTCATCCATGGGAAGCAGGTGCATCTAACATCAGCTGTTTGGGGTTGTGAGTTCTGTGCATGTGGGGATGGGCTTCTCATCAGGCAGCTCTGTGCTGCTGACAGAAGGCTCCTGTGTCAGGGCAGAGGGCCAAGGGAACCCTTCCCTTCTCTGCATTCCAAGGATGGACAGGTTTAGACAAGGCCTGTGTGTCTGACGTGAATGCAAAGAGGGGTGGGAAAAGGATAGCAGGGGACTATTGAGTGTAACTTACTCATTCTCGTCGCTGACATTTCCCCCCAGTTTTATTGAGTTGTGGTTGACATATAGCGCTGTATCGGTTTAAGATGCATAGCCACATGATTTGCATTACATATATTGTGAAATGATTACCTCTGTAAGGTTAGTTCATATCCATCATCTCATATAGATACACAAACTTTCTTTGTGTTATAATAAGAACTTCCTGCCGGCCTGCGAACCCAAAGGTCGCAGGTTCGATTCCCCAGCCAGGGCACATAACCAGGTTGCAAACCAGGTCTCCAGTCAGGTCTGTGGCTGGAGGCAGGTGAAACACAACCATACATTGATGTCTCTCTCCCTCTCTGCCTCTCCCCCTTTCCCTCTCTCTAAAAATAATGAAATAAAAAATCTTAAAAAAAAAAACAAAAAACTTCCTTAACAACTTTTAAATATACCATATATCAGTATTACTATAGTCATCATGTTGTACATTGCATCTCTAGTACTTATTTCTTTTATCTTATACCAGAAAGTTGGTACCTTTTGACCACCATCTGTTTCCTCTACTTCCCTCTCTTTTGCTCTGGTAACCACTAAACTGATCTCTTTTTCTGTGAGTTTGTTTTTAGAGTCCACATATAAGTGAGATCACACAGTATTTTCCATTCCTTGTCTTATTTCACTTAATGCCATCCATGTTGTCAAAAATGGCAGGATTGCCTTCTTGTTTATGGCTGAATATTCCATTTTATTTAATTCTCAACTTCGTTATTCATTTTGCTGTCAGTGGATGCTCATGTTGTTTACATCTTGGTGTAGCCAACATTTTAATTGAGCAGTTACTCTGTGAAAAACATTGGATGAGGTGCTCTGAGCAGTGATCAAGATTCCTCATGGTTTCTGCACATAAAACATTACCACTTTACCTATACACAGAATAAACGAGGAAAAAGAGTTTGCACAAAGTGCTTTTGAAAGAAAAAGAAAAAAAGTAATTGATTTTAAAGGGGTCAAGAGTAGGGACTAGAAAGTCTTCAGCTCTGTCTGCTGCCCATCCATGAAACACTTATTTTTTAAATTTTGAAGTAATATCAAACTTGCAGAACTGTTGCAAAGATAGTACAGAGCTCCTGCCCACTCCTCAACCAGTCCACCCGAGGGTAACATCTCCCACAATATCCACATGGTGCAATTATCAACAGGAAGAAATTAACGTTGGCACAATACTACCACCTAGGCTGTAGACTGGACTTGGATCTCACCTATCTTTCCATCACTGTTTTTTCTCTATTGTGGAATCCAGTTCATGATCCCACGTTACATTTTGTTTTCTTATTTCCTTATCTTTCTCCAGCCTGTGACGTATCTTTGGTTTTTCCTTGTTTTTCATGATCTTGACTTTGTGGAGAGCACTAGTCAGGTAGCTTATAGAGTGCCCCCACGCTTGGGTTATCTCATGGTTACGTGGAGGCCAGGGTTTTTGGGGAAGAACCATAGAGGTGACGTGCCCTTCCTGGAATATCACATTAGGGGACCATGACATCAGTTTATCCCATTTCTGGGGATGTAAACATCTATCCCCTAGTTAAAGTGCCTGCCAGGCCTTTCAACTGTTTTTCCTTTTGTAATCAACAGACACTGTGGAGAGACACTTTGAGGTGGGGCAAGGATCCCTTTCCTCCTGGATCTCTGCTTGGGCCACCCTCAGACCTGTGCCTTGGCTCACTCGAACGAGCGGCCTCCTTCCAGCATCCGCAGGGCTGCTTCTGGTGTGGCTGCCGTCCATCTTCCCACAATGGGCTCTGGGGAATGAACACGCTGCCCTGGATGTTCCCGGGTGGAGGTGGCAGGTGGAAAGCATTGCTTTTATTTATGTGGGGAGGAAATGGTGCTCGGGGCTAGCAATTTGTCCAAATGCACATTTCCAAACGAGCATCTTTCCTTTTTGCTTTGATATGGTGGAAGCAGCACTGAATCAGAGGAAGGGAGACCTTCTCACCTGAGGCACTGGCTATTTCTTTTTCAGAGTCCTTGGCTGTGTGACCCCAGGCAAGGAATTTGGGTCTTGCGGGCCTCAGTTCTCTTGACGTGAATGGGGTTAGATTAGTCCATTTCTGGGGATTTGCAGCTCTAGAATAGTAGGATTTCTCCTAGGCTGAGACTCAAGCTCTAATGAGGAAAACTGACTTACAAAGGACTAAAGAAATATATAGAGAATGTCTGGGTGTTATACGACTTTAAAGTCTCTGATGATTGAGACATCCAATAAGGGTGGTGTGAAATCAGACTAATAAATGAGAAATGAATTGCTGTTTTCAAAACCAAACAAAAGGATGCACTTGCAATTATATTGGATGGTTGTAAGGATGGACAAGCTCTTTGTGTTTCAAGAGACTTTTACTTTCTGTAGCTTTGCATAAGATTAGATTGCCTGTAGTTACTCAGTCTCAAATTTCCACTCCAGTATTGGCCTCTTCTTTAAGAGGTATGCTGCCATCTCGTCCATATTAGATTCTGGGCAACATCTTAATTCCTACCATATGGCCACATTCTTGAAACTAAACATGGAAACAGGAGACAACCTATTTACCTATTTCTTTGCCAAAGGTAAACTAGGCAAACAAACTTTTTGTTTTCCTGCTAATGAAAACGTGTGTTCTTTTCTGATGGGTGTATCACTTAGAAGGTGGCAATAAAGGCTGATTGATTTTAAAGCATGACTTTCTAACCTTTTTAATGTCCCATAAGCTTTCCAGCTTGTTAGATTCCCCACCTCCTCCAATCCTTTTCTGTTAAATGACCGTTTTTCACTTAGTACCATTTTTCTGCCTTGTGAGTTCTTACCTTGGTTTAGTCTATCACTTGAAATACTTGCCTGTATGACTTGCAGTTTGTATCCTTTCAGAAGGGTGAAAGAGCTAGATGTTCTTCTAGGACGTATGTTCTTACCATAGGGCTCTCTATGTGGACCTCTCCTCATTCTCAAACTTGGCAAGACTAACCCACTATCATAGAGACACATATGCTAGATTTCTAGCTGATCTGAAAACCATGGGATTCCACTACTACCTTATTATTCTTTTGCATTTAACTTAATTCTGGTAATTATCCTATACATATGTCTGTAAGATGATTGACTAGGGTTTGTGTGGATTTATCCAGTGGCCACCATGGTTTGGCACTATGATAGGCATTGAGGCATATAGGTGGACAACATATGGACGCTGTTTTCAAGAGGCCCGCAGGCTGGTAAGGGAGACAGTGAAAATCAAGAATTTCAATAGCATGTACTACATGCTGCCACAGACATGTGTACGGAGCTAAGACAGATGAAGGAATTTTTTACCTTCTCTGGGAAAGAATTCAAGGAGAGCTTTTTGGAGTACATGGTGTGCAAAGTGGATTTTCCAAGATAAGTCAGATGTTACCAGGAAGAAAACTGGGAGAAGCACTTGGACACCAGGGCTGTGGAACCCAACCAAGTTAACTGATTGGTCCATACAGATGACCTCGATAGCTGGTAGGGCTCCAAGTACTTGAACTATGCAAAACGTTGTATAGTTTAATTAGCCTGTGCATGAAATCCTCATAAGCTGCTTTAGAAGACCGTGAGAAATACATGGGGATAGGATGGATGAAGAAGTCCACCTAAAATTAGAACCCATTTGCCCTAACACTGATCCCCCTTCATATTACTTGCCTTTTTCTGTCCTTATGCCATACTTACCTGGTATGTCTAGAAGCCATACTTGTGCAAAATAAATACTGCATTATCCTTAACGCAATAATTATTTTTTCTTGCATGTTTGTATCATGCTTTTTCTTTTCTTTTCTTTTTTTTTTGATTGTGTGATAAGCAGGTTCAGAGGACCTGAAGATGGTCATCCAAGAGTCTTTACTGATCATTTCCATTTATTGAACTATGAAGTCTCTGTACATTTAAAAATCCTAATGAAAGCCCTTTAGTCCATCATTTTGCCACACACGCTTTGAGCATTTACTGTATGTCAGACATTGTGCTAAATCACTGGTTGTCAAACTTTTTGGTTTCAGGACCCATTAATACTCTTAGAAATTATTGAGGGCTTTCAAGAGCTTTTGTTTATGGGAATTATAAATAATGACATTTGCCATATTAGAACTGAAAATGGAGAAATATTTTAAAAATATATTTAAAAGTAATAAATCTATTGCATCCTAACATAATGAAGAATGAAATGAAAAAAAAAACAAACAATTTTCCAGAATAAAACAGAAGCGTGGCATTCTCTTTTTTTATTTTTGCAAATAATCTCTTTTATGTCTGGCATAATAGAAGACAGTTGGCTTCTCAACCCTGCTTCTGCTGTCAGTCTGTTGATGCATCACATCCTATTGCCTCTAGAAAACTCTACTTCTTATGATGAGTATTATTTTGAAAATAGTTTTGACCCCATGGGTTTCCTTGAAAGTCTTGGGGACCCCCGGGATCCATGGGCCATACCTGTGGGACTGCTGTGCTAAGTTATTGTCCTCACTCTCAATAGAGTGGAGATGCTGAAACACTGGAAATGGCTTGAAAGGACCCTGAGGAGGCAGAGCTGCAGACTGATGACCTCCAGTCTATATTATAGTTCAAGATTAGTCTATGGGGCTTTGGCTGGTAGCTCAATGGTTAGAGCATCCCCTCTGCCCCATATGCCAGGGCTGTAGGTTCCATCTCTAGTCTGGGCGTATATGAGAATCAACCAATGAATGCATACATAAGTGGAAGGATACATAAATGTCCCCCCCTCCATCAAAAATGATGCAATAAAAAAGATTAGTCTGTGGATACTTTATGTCACTGTATTTCTGTAGGTTTGCATTGATGTAAGAGAATGCATGTGTTGAGGTTTTCATTGTGCCAAAGAAAAAAATGGATGAGAGAGGATCATGGGAAAACATTAAATAATGTGTTAGGTATATCAAAATGTTTTCATTCCACCCATAGGTACTTCAAAAGTTGTATATATTCTGTACAGTTAGCTTTTCAAAGACTGTGCCATTGGTTTGATATGTCTGCTTATCAGGTGTCTCTTGATAGGTTTTATTTTGGGGGGTCAGTTATATATAGGCTTGTTTCCAATTTTAACTAATTAAAAAACTGGTTTTTCTTGTCCAATTTTCTGTGTGTATTGGTAAACTGGTGTCATGTAGTTTCTTCTTAAGAGTATTTTACAAAACATTTTAGAATGATTGTGTATTTGAGTTAAATTAATCAAAATATCAAAAAGCTTTTCCAATGATACTTTGGAGGACACAGTACTCTATCAATATTTTTAATGCCTATGAAAGAAGTGGGTATATGGGTATTATAGACAAACTTGATATATTTATCTGTACCCCTCAATGCATGAAATGGAATTTGATCACTTTTGGATTATTTTTTGAAATATTTAGAGCAAAGCATTTAAAATGTTCTAAAAGTTAACTAAGGAGAAAAGATGAAAGATTTAATTTCTTTGGACCTGAATAATTCAAGTTGAAAGCTTCTGTATTCAATTTTCCTTGACTTCTGCTGGTTAGTTTGGGATTTTTCTTGGCCTGGGATTGAATATTTTACGTCATTTTAGGGAAGTCAGGATGTATCTAGCTTTTCAAGTAAGAACCCAGATTTATAGTTGAATGGATTTAGAATCAAAGGATTTTGAAAAACACACATTAGGCCCATTGCGCTTTTTTTTTTTTTTTTTTTTTTTTTTTTTTTTTTTTTTTTTTTTTTTTTTTTTTTTTTTTTTTTTTTTTTTTTTTTTTTTTTTTTTTTTTTTTTTTTTTTTTTTTTAAAGCCATTAACAGCAACGAGAGTATTCTAAAAACACTCTGCCCAGGGAAACTGTTGGAAATCTTTCTGAAAGCTAAGAAAATGAAGGGCTAATTTTTTTCCTCCCTTGATTACTCCCCTACCCCCAGGCTTCCTTCTTTTCCTCACTTTCTCCATTCTTCCTTATATATTTTTAAATTATTTATACTTCCTCCTCCCAGATTGGCAACATTGAAATGCACATTAAAATGTAAAAACAGCGACATGAGGGAAGCTGGGCCCTGGTGCTGACAGCAGTCTTTTTCACATGCTGGTGAACATGTGTGCAGCCACAACTTAGTCTTCGGTTCCATTATTTGTAGCAATAATATCGTGATTTATAAAGTTCCCTTTGCAAAACAAAATCTGCAGTGTGCAGACCACACAAATTACAAACATATTTAGGGACGGAGGGGGAAAAAGCCAAGCCCATTAATATTTCCAGACAGATTTCTGGAAACACAAGTCTCCGCTTACCTGCTTTACTAATAGCATTTTCCTCCAACCCCACCTCCTTGGGTTCTTTAGCCTTAACTTGGAGACGCACATCCTCCTCCTTTGCTGGGAATAGCATTAATTGTGCGTGCGGCATGTGCTAGAGTTCAACGTCAGAGCTCCTTCTGCCATTTCACAGAAGGCCTGTTATAAACACTGAATGTTCCATGTGGGGATTATCTCTTTGTTGTTTTTTAAATCTTCAGCCACCAACATCCATGTAAAGCCAACTAACCCTGCTTCCTTCCTCACCAGTCCCCTGGCCCTCCCACCTGTGGGAAGGGGCATTTCATAAATGTGGGGTGACGAATGTTCCGGAGGCTGGTAACATGTTAATAAAAGGTCAGGACACATAAAGCATGAACATTCCTATCCAAACCTTTGTACCTCTTTTGATCTTGTATGAACGCCAGCCCATTTGCTATAACAGCAGTGGTAGTAGTCCTTTTTATTAAATGCTACTATGTACCAGGCAGGCACAGTACATGTCTTACCTCATTTAATTATGAATTGCACTACTCTGTAAGGTAAGTACTATTCTTTGTTTTATAGATGAGGAAACATTGGCTTGCTCAAGGTCATGCTGCTTAGTGTGCAATTTTTTAAACAATCAGTAAAAGTATTTCATTTTCATAGACCGGTTGGCTTAAAGGGCTAGCCATCTGGTATACCAGAAAACAGAACCCACTCAGAAAACCTGGTGTCCCCCAGTCACTGCACTTAGGCACTCAGCTTCCATTTTGATCTGCATAAAACCAAATGAGTTACAGGATCCCCCTCTCCAAGTTGGCAGAGTTCATTGCTTAAATGACAGTAGGGTGGCATGCAGAAGGCACGTCCAACAGTCAGACTGTCCACCCGTGAGAGGGGCCCGAGCACATGGGGCAACCTCCTGATCGTGGAGTGCGGTGCATCTCTGAATGAGAAAGAACCACAGCTAGTTGACTTGGGAACATATTCAAAACGTGCTAAGTGGTAAAAGTTTCAGAAATGAATAAATGTGCGTTCATCTTTGGTGAAGAATGGTGTGTGTGTTTGTATATATGTGTATGAGTTTAGGAACTAGTGTGATGATGTATGTATGACCTGTACATACCAACTTCTCTAGGAGGTAGGAGCTTGGGGTTAGAGAGTGAAGCAGGAGGACACTTTTTTCTTTATGTGAGCTCTTTTGTTTTTCTGCTACAGTGATCCTGCTTTGTGTGTGTGTGTGATTTTTTTTTAAGGGAAAAAATCAAGCCTGACTAACAGCAAAAAGCATGGATTTGAGCCTCAGCGTAGTGTTTCATTAGCTATGTGACCTCAGCAAACACCTAACTACCCTGGGCCTCAGTTTCCCCATCTTCAAAAGGAGAGAGTGAGACTAGGGATGTGGTGAATCTCTTTGGCTCTTCCGATTTCGTGGAACCTGGTGAGAGGCTATGCTGGTGAGGAAGCTGGGCATCTGTGCTCACTGAGGCCTGGGCGCCAGGCTGAGTCCAGGGTTCTTGGGATTGAGGACTTGGCCTTTGTGGGTCTTTAGTTGAAAGTGTCCCAGGCAGGCTCGAAGGTTGCCCGATGAACTCTGTGCCCATCATAGCAGGGTGAGCTCTCCGGGTAAGTTCTGTCCTGTAAAGGAGTGTTTTCCAGCATCTGTAGCATAGGCCCAGAGCCCTTCCCTCTTCCACTAATACTTTGATGTTATACTCTGCAAAGTCATATAGGTCTTGTTACAAAAAAGCAGAGTAGTTAAGAACATAGGCTTTCCAGTGAGACATATTTAAGTTCAAATTCCAGCATTGCTAACTATGCAACTGTTGGCAAGTTATTTAACTTCTCTGAGCTCGGATGTTTTTCCCCCCAATCTGGAAAGTGGTGGTAATAACACCTTAGAGAGCTATTGTGAAGATTAAATATTACGCATATAAATTGAGGCTGTGGTGTCTGGGACACAGTAAGTGCTCAATAAACCTCAGTTGGTAATCAGTAAAATCAGTCCGCCAGGGAGCAGAGGCAAATTGAAAATGTGGACCTGGATGGCTGGGGCTTCCTGGGGCCTTGGAGGGAGCAACAGGGCTCAGGGGGTGTTTGCTTCATTTCCAGGTGTGACTGGGTGGTTGGTCATGACAATAAATGTGATTATTAAATCTTTGTGTCAGAGTTCATCACAGGAAGTTTTGATCACAGTAAATACCAGTTCCTGACAACCATTTGCCCATTATGAATTTTAAGGGAGAAATGAACCATCACTTTTTTTTCTCTTTGTTTAATTTCTCTTCCCCTCCCCTTTCCTTTCCCCATCTCTGTTGGCGAGGGAAGAAGTCTGTTTCTAGTACAGCAGCTACTCTTGGTCTCCAGGGACAAATTAGACCTGCTAATCCTTACTAAGAACCTTCAATGGCCAATGCCTGTGCGAAGACCCAGGGGAGCAAAGAAAGTTAGTAGGAACCAGCCCTGTTCTTAAAAGAGCTTGCTTTTCAGTTGGTATGTCTGCCGGGTCAGACTCGGGACGGATCTCCAAGAGAAAAAGCTGAGTGTAATAAGCAGGGTGCTGTGGGGAGGGTGGGACAGGACAAATTCTAATACGAGACAGCAAACAAGCTTCTCAGAGGAGGCCCTTGAGCTGGGCACTGTGGCGGGGTGCGGTGCGGGGAGGGGTGAGACATGCATTTCAGGCTGGGGAAAGGTCGTTCGTGAACGAAGCACAAGGCTGACAGTTGATCGTGTGCCTAGTCAGCTGCTTCGGAGATGAGCGTTACCCCTGAGGCTAGTCAGTGTCAGCTGGAAATGTTTCTCCACCTGCCAGTAAATGCCTCCTCAGGATCATGCAACAGGCACTGTCTCTCAGGCCTGTCCCCCATTGATTTGAACTCGGTGCGTCACATCGTTCTGGAAGATGGATTTGGAAAGATAGGACCGGTTCAGAAAGAACTTGGCATGTCATTCAGAGTTTTGACTTCATTTGACTTTATTTCCCAGGGCAGTGTTTTTAACTAGCTATTTTTATTTGGTCCTAGAAGAATCACACTGCCAGTGATAGGCAGGTGGTCCTAGGTCAGTGGTTCCTAAGGTGAGGTCTGAGAGAGCTACGGGTCCATGAAGACTTGAGTCGGGCCCTGTAAGCTATTTTGGGTTTTTTTGAAAAATCTAAAGCAAGTTATGCCTTTAGCCTTCAGAAGTTTGATACTAGCTTGACTAGTCCTTTCTTCGGTCTGAAACTGGGTTAACATGGATAAGCAAGGACAGGCCAGTGCAGCAGTAAAAAGAAGGAATTTTGGAGACAGATCTGAGTTTTAGACTTATTCCACTCCTTCAACCCCGAGATCTCAGCAAGTTCCTTCGCTTGTGTGGTCTCGTTTCCCATAGGTCAGGTAGACATACTAACAGGACCCTGCCCATGGAACTGGGGTAAGAATGCTGTGAGAGGATATGTGCACCATGCCTGACACAGAAAGGATGCTCAGAGAATGTTACTCCTATTAGGCTTCTCGTGGAAAGATAATGATAAGTGACTACGTCATTTTGCTTGGTAGCCAAACTCAGGGGAAATAATAGTCATGGCAAAGGGTCCTCTAAGGGCTTGCTTGGACACAGCATCTGGCGCAGAGAGCTAGTGCCCCCACCCCCAACCCCAGGTGTAGGATAGATGCACCTTAGAGAGCCCTCACAATCACGCTCTGCCTCTGGAGCGTGATTTATCCTGGAAATGGTTCTAACAGAAAATAATAGAAAATTACTTGCCAGGGGAAGAATCAAATGAGAGTGTATATTTACTTTGGGCGCTTTTCCCATTGCACTGGGTTAGTCTGCCAAGAAGTTAAAAATAGTGGTGATAAGCAGTCCGTGAATCGGTCCCTCTTGGGGTGGCAAGGGTCAACGGAAAGTAGGGTTGTTCCTCGGGGCCCCCTGAGCAGGCCACTTTGTCACCTTTCACTCCGTCAAGGACCCCTCTTGCAGCTTTTTTGGCTGCTGTCCTGCTATCTGAATGGTATGCCTGGTTTCCCTGCCTGTCCTACGAGTCCTCCGACTTGATCTAGGCAGCCTGTGTAAACCAACCAGTGGCGGATGGCCTCATGCTTTAAAGACGCTATTTATAACCAGTAATTTATGTTTTCATGGTACTTCATGTAGCAGCTGGTCTTTGTGCCACTGTAGTAAGGAAATAATGAAATACATGGTATTTATATGGGTAGCTGTAGCATTTGTCATTTTGTATATGGATTGCTATTGTAGAAAGCGTGTAAAATTGCAAAGGATATCTTTTCCCCTTAAAGATAAGCCCCAGCATATTAAATATGCATCAGCTGTGTAAGAACACTATACTATTTTTTGATTTCCTCATCCCTATTTTCTCATGGAAATATATTCAGATGTCTACAATATGTATTGTTCTCATAAAATGCTCCTCATTGCAACTGGTCCCCTGAGCAAAACTGAAAATCTTTATCAACATCTGTTCTCAAATATGCTAACGAGTATGCCCTTCAGCCTGTAGGGTCACGTCTAAATAATGCCACTAGCACACTTGAGGCCTTGTCTCCCACATTCCTTCAAGACCCCAAGCTCTCGACTTTGGGCTGGGGCAAAGTGTTGAGAATTGGTGGCCTGAAGAACCTTTTGGCCTTTTTAAAAAGTTGCTCCTGTCCCCTGCTACCTCATTTCCAAAGGCAGTGCTTGGCTTCTGTTGTATTGTGAAGTTACAGGCTGGGACAGGTAACCAGGGCGTCTCTTCTGAAGATGTGATGAAGCCCACGTTGCCAGTTCCTGGAGGAACAGAAGGGAAAAGTGAAGGAGCTGATGGAAGTGATGGAGCTGATGGAGGCGTCACCACCATCCCTTCTCTGAGCAGGATTAGTCCAGTGGCCCTCCCAGCTCTGGGGGAATCAAAATGTGGAAAGAGTTTGTGGCAACCAGTGAGCATGGACCCCCACACATCTGAACAATTTACCCTCCTCCGATGAGTTCACCCCTGGATCACGCCAAAACAGTGGTTCTCAAAGTGTCATTGGACCACAGTGTCACCAGCATGCTTATTTGAAATGCACATGAAGACCTGTTGAAATCCAGGAGTGTGGCCTCCGGGTGGTTCTGATGGGTGTTCTGGGTACAGAGGCACCTACCCTTCTGGTTGGGCTCTCCTAATCTTCTGAAAATGACAAGGGCTGTGGAGCACACAGGAGAATTACCAACCTGCCTTCTGCCCTGAAAGAGCGTAGGGGCAGACTTGGTATCGTTCTGACAATCAGGGGACATAGGAGCCAGTCGATTACCATGTCCTGGTGCCTGAAAAGAGGACAGACTCTTGTGTCGGACAAAAGAGGTTTGGTCCAGCCTTTGCTAGTCACTAGTTGAATGACTTAAACCACCTGTACCACCTGAGGCTTATTATGAGGAGTGAAACGTGGCACTACCTTGTAGGTTTTTAAAAATAGAGGGTGAGGATATGAAGCAATAAAGGGGTGTCTCGGGCACCACCCAGCCCCCATAACACTTCCTTTGGCTGCCATTAAACTTGGAAGTGCATTGCTCCACTCTATCTAAGTAAGCATTAACAACCACTTCTCTTTACCAATGCTGGTATTGATAAGTTGCTAGAATCGTGCATCTTCTGATCTCTTTCAGAGAGCTGGGCAGAGTGTTCAGAGGACTCATGCGTGGATTCTTTTTGTATTTGCATAATGACCCTATGAGAGAAAGGTGGTAGGCAGATTAATGAGCCCGGAACAATGTCCACACCCTAATCCCTGGGACCTGTGGATGTGCTACTTCACAGCTGTGGTAAATTAAGGGCCTTGAGATGGGAGATTACTCTAGAAGACCCGGGTGGGCCCAGTGTAACAAGGTCCTTTAAAGGTGGGTGGGAGGGTCAGAGTTAGAGGAGCAGATGTGTTGGAAGCAGAGGAGAGGGCAACAGGAATCTGGAGGTGGAAGAAGGGGCCATCAGCCACAGACTATAGGTGGACTGGAAAAGGGGAGAAAGTGAATTCTCTGCACAGCCTGCAGAAGAAACACATCCTGCCAATTCCTTGATTTGGGGACTTCTGCCCTCCAGAACTGTAAGTACTATAATATATGTGTTGATCTAAGCCATGGTAATTTGTTCAGCAACCATAGCAAAGTACAGTAACGCCAGAAGTCTGACATTTGACAGCCAGAACTGGGGATCAGGAAGACGGAGCCACTTCCCCTGGGTCGCACAGCTAGGAAAGGGTACAACAGCGAATCCTGGCCCTTCTGGCTCTAGAGCCTGCACTTGGAACTGTTACGGCACACACATTGTCTCCGGGAGCAGGTGCCTTGCACAGTAGGGCTGCCTTCTGTGCCTTCTTTTTTATTTTATTTGCCCAGTAGAGTCGGCCAAAAGGTACGCAGGAGACTTAATTTTGTGGTGAAATCAGATGAGTTTTTCTTCTAGAGTGTTTTGTACCATTACCATGAGCTGTTCTCTTTTCTAAGGTAGTCTGGAAAGAGGGCAGTTTCTGGGGGTGGTGTTGAGGGGGAGACAGGAAGGGGCTTTAGCTTCAGCGCCGATCATTCAGCTACTTGAAAAAAGAGCAAAAAGTGCCTTTTCGTGAAAATGGAAAAACTAAAACCCAACAACTTGGCAACACTGAGGCTGAGGAAGCCTCTGTCCCAGTGGTCTGGCTCCCAGCTGGAGCAGGTTAGGTGGGGCGTGGGGCGCTGCTCTCCTGCTCACCCAGCTAGTGTCTTCCCTGGGATCGCGGTGCTGGGAGCCTGGAGAAGCGGTGACAGAGCCGGCTGCCAAGTGAGAAGCTACAGTGGGGAGGATGCCAAGCATCGAGGCATCGTCAGGACCCTGAAGAGTCGAGCTCCAGATGGAGTATTTTTTTAACATCAAAGTCAAGCCAGAGCCTGAAAGAAACCCGGACTTTCTCCAAAGCTGTCTAGAAGGAGGCAAAAGGGAAAGGCCTAGAATGAGGGTGATGGTTAAGGCAAAAGGAGGCCCCATGCCGGGACCACCTGCAGAGCCAGCACTGTGCTGGGGGTGGGTACCTAGGGCCAGTAGAGGAGGCAGGCCGCACCAGCTTCGAGGGTCTGCATGTGCCCTTGAATACAGGAAGAATACAGCATTTTCATAAATTCCTCAAAGGTAGAGGCAGCAGTGTAGAGGCCTAGGGAGACACAAAGGGTTGGGGGGAAGATGTTGGGAAG
The DNA here is from genome assembly GCA_004026585.1 of Noctilio leporinus. NCBI lineage: Eukaryota > Metazoa > Chordata > Mammalia > Chiroptera > Noctilionidae > Noctilio > Noctilio leporinus. Next base: position 66,340 of record PVIW01003973.1, on the reverse strand, counting down.
AGACAGAACTGGCCCTCACTGATGTGGAAGGAAGGACATTAATAACGATGGAGGGTCACTCTGTGGCAAGCTCCATGCTGGACATAGTCTCATAAATTCTTGCACTGCGACATTTGGACACTGAGGCAAATGTTACATTCTTTATAGAGGGAAGCTCTGAGCGGCCCAGTAATCTGCCCAACCATAGTAAGTACATGCCAGAGCCAGGACTGAAACTGGGTGTCTGGGTGTGAAGCCCAGTGTACTTTCCATCACATTGTATCGAAAGTATTCCTAGGGGTAGGGTAGCATGGGAGGGGGGAATCATAGAATGCCTCACATGTTACTTAATGAAGTGGAAGAATATTCAAGAGATACAGCTAAGTGGATAAAGCAGGTTATATGACCCAGCTCTAAGTAACACACAGTTATCCTAAAAATACCAAGAGTAATATATAATACACTATAATACCATCAAGTGGCTACTTCTGAGTTGTTGAAGTTAGGGCTATTTTGTGAATACTCTTTTTGCTAATCTTCATTCTACACATTTTTCTGCCAGGAACCATGCTTAATGTGTTCATAAATACCAATGGAACTTTGGGCTTATAAACCCCTTTGGAGAAGTTTTTTCTGAACAAAGATTTCCAGGTATTTTAGAGGCACCTAAAGGATGGGTGGCCATTGGGGGATTTCCAAGCATAACAGAAGCGCAAGAGCAAATGTATCAAGTGGGGACTGTTGGGACTGTTTCTGCATCTGTGTGTAGGAAATATGGGTTCCAGTGTGGCTGGAACATGAGGACTGTGTAGCAGATCAGTGGGCGTGAATGTGGGTCCTGGGGTGGTAGTTACTTGGGAGGGCCCTGAATACTAGCTTTGAGATTGGGTGCCAATTTCTGCAGATGATGAGGGACCTACTATAGAAGTAGCAATTGAAATGCTTTGTTAAAAGTTAACACTTTAAATGTGTGATAAAGAATGAAATGAAGCCCATGCTAAAGAGGTTGGTGTTGGATACAGGGAGCTGTTGGAGAAAATCAGCAGATCCCAGTGTGGCTGGTTCTGGGTTGTGGCACAGTATCACCATCTAGTGGTCACACAGACAAATTGTAGGGCTAGTGGGCATAGAGCCCTGGTTTTAGAGAAACTTCCATCAAAGCCCAAAATCCTAGTCACATCATTTGTATTTCCAAAGATGTCTAAATCTTTATAAATATCTGGATAAAAAGTTGCATATTTCATTGTTAACTTGGATACCTTGAATGATGTGGGCACCGCTTCTTTTGAGCAATTCAAAATTATTCAAACCCAGCCGATAGAGAAAGAACATTTATAGTCTCTGAATATACAACTCTGTGGGTTCAGCTGGAAGTTGAGAGCACTCAGTAGCTTTGAGACTTGTAATGAAGGGGAAAAGCTTTCTTACTTCCTACCAGGTTGGCATTTAAGAGATTTAACTGCTGAGCACTAGAGGAGCAGTGATTTTTACAGAAGTCCCCATTTCAGCTGATTCCATGGCCTGATTAGGTGTTGCTACAAGGCCTGGATTTTGAACGGAAGACGAGTTGGGGATGTAGCTGATTCTGTGATTATTGTGTCACTGCAGCCAATTTGAGACATCTTCTGGCAACTTGACTTTTTCATTCTCTTTTGTAATTGTGGAGAGGCCTGGTGTTAAGTGAGTGTAGCTGGGCTCAGATAATTGTTTGTTGGTAAGGGGGATGAGGATGGCAGGGGATAAATCTAATTGTGGAGATAGAGAGTAGAGAGCCTTTACCTTGTTAACTTTTGGCAGGGAAAGTAACCTTGGATAAACACATCAGAGGATCGGTCCTCTCTGTGGTGGGATGGGCACTGTGCTAGGAGTCCTGAGGTCTGCCTGTTCCATCCCCCACACTCACCCTCATTAGTTCTGTGTCTCTACTAAGATAACCTCTCTGAGGCGACATGTTCCTTAGCTGTGAAGCTTTGTTATTTATTTATTTATAGATGGGAAGGGAGAGAGAAAGAGAGGGAGAGGAACAGCAATGTGTAGTTTCCTCTTGTACACCCCCAACCAGGGACCTGGACCACAACCCAGGCATGTGGCCTGATGGGGAGTTGAATTGGCCAGTCTTTGGTTCACAGGCAGGTACTCAATCCACTGAGCTACACCAACCAGGGCAAAGCTTGGTTTTATGTATGCCCTTCTTATACTGTAGTGGTGATGTGAGACTCAATCGCATAGCCCTGAGTGACTGACTATAAGGGCGTATAAGGTGATGTGACAGTTATCAGTGGATGTGCGGTTTCTTTGAAAAGTCCAAGTGCCATCGTGCTACGTAAGTTTCACTTCTTTCCTGTTCTCCTCCCTCTCCTAGGTGTCCTCCTATGCTTATTCTCAGTGTGGTCCTATTCTTGTTCTGACTTCTGGCCCTGGCCCTTTTCCATAGTAGTCTCAGAGGTCAGACTGGGGAACTTGTTCTGGAATTCCAACTTGTGCTTGATTCATCTGTTGTCTCTGAGTCCAACCTTGGGCTTAGTCAAGGATCTGCCACTTAGGCCTCTGTGACCTTGGGTAAGTTACTTAACCTTTCTAGGCTCCTACTGTCTTTGAAAATCTTTAAACTATACAGAGAGTAGTTGTGGGGAGTAAATGAGATACCTACAAGTGCCTGTATTAAGGTGCAGATATTTTTAATTTTTATAAAGCCGGCCTATGAGGTTAACATGTATGTGTACCCTAAACAATGAAGAATGGGTTGAGTGTTGTCAGCTTTCATGTTCAAGATGGGATGTTGCTTTCCTTTAGTTTATTCTCATGAATCCCCTGTTGCTGCTGGTCTTGTTTATTTTTCCCATTTTCAGGGATCTGTACCACCTGGCTCAGTGACCCATAGGCCCTAGGGTTCTTCAGGCTGAGGGTTGGTGAGCTCCAGCCCCCAATTCCGCTCTAATCAGGCAGCCTGCTTTCATTATCTTTTACATAATGGAGTTTAGAATGGGATTTATTTTGGGTAAAGGTTCTTTAGAAAAATAGAGTTTGAGAATACCAACCATTGGCCTCAGTGTAGGATAAAGACATTGGATCAAAAGAAAGAATTAGGTAAAGGACTAGACTCTGGTGAGGCATCAAATGCCCTGGGAATAAAGAATGGATTGAAGTACACACAGCCATGTTTGAATTGGTGAGAAGATAGGGCTAGAATTTCAGCAAGGAATAACGCTGAAGGATGAGAGTGTTGTCTCCACAGTCAGTTTTTTTAATGGATGATGTTTTCCTAACCAGAAGCTGGTGAAAAACTGACTTTTGTCACTGGCTGCTTGATGTGGTGTTGATGTGGGGATTCTGCTCCCCAGGCAGAAGCAGCAGGAAGGTGAAAAGAATGGAACTGTGTTCTTTTTACAACGCACAAATGCTTTGTTCACGATTACAGCAGTTTCTTCTTTGGGGTTCATGGGGAGGGCCTGGGGAGAGAAACAGGATGTCAGTAGGTGCTGGGCAGGGGGATTAGGGGGTGCGAAGAGCTACGGAGTGGGGTCCGGAGTGCAGGGTTACTTGGGGCAGGGCTCCTACTCTGTCTTTGTAGAGTCTCTGCTGTAAAATAAATGGCACAGTATTTCTTAGCATGGAGGAGCACTTGGAATTTTATGGTGTTGCTTTGGAAAATCCTCTGTAATTACCTGCAACAATTTTATTCTTTCTGTTCCGTCTCCTTCTTAATCTTTCAGAATTCAGTCTTTTAGCTTCCTGGTCTCTTTAGCTCTTATCAGGAACCCTCAATAGGCTCTTCAGACCTGGTACAGAGAAGAGTGTTAATTTAGACCTCACTGATGCAGAATTTGTGATAATAGTGTCAGAGGTAGAGCAAAGGTGTAACTAGCTCTGCTCAGGAGGAAAGGGCTCTCCAGAGCCAGTTCAAGGGAATGAGGTGCTTGTAGTATTGAAGGGCTTGCAAAGTGATGCTCTAATTACAAATCCTTCTTGCCTTTCATTAAAGCAGGACCTCTGCAAGGCAAGGCTGTATTAGGTAGGTCTGTAGTGCTCTTTTTGATAAAAGAATGATACCTGATTGTTTAGGAAAAAGCCAACTTTTTGTCATTTATTGTGCTGGTCCTCCACCGCCTTTTTCTCTAGTCTGAAGGAGAGAGGCTGAATGCCTATGAAATTATCATCCTTGCCAGCAGAGGATGGCCGTTTTGAGGTCCGAGACTGCAGGACAACATGTGGGAAGTAGCTTTAAAGTGCTGATGAAACCTTATATCCAAAGTCAGAAAAAGCACATGTTAGTACATAATTAAGAAGACACTGTCTACATGTATTTGATCTGAGACAGGCCACTGAGCCATCTGGCTACTTACTGGTGGCTCCAGTGATAGAGGAACCTACACTCCCTTGAGCAACAAAATCTCCCATCATTAGAGCTTGTCCTATTTTTATGTCATTTTGCTTATTTTTGGTACCTATGTGTTTCAGTTACATAGCAGTTTATTAGAGCCCAGCCTCTATTCCTAATGATTTGGATCAAGTTTGTCAGTTTCCTTGGGCAGGTCATTTTATCTCCTCCAAGACTCAGTTTCTCCATGTGACGTTTCTCAGACGGTGGCTCTAGGAATGCTTAGTTGTCTTTAACGTCATCCAAAACAATTTTCTCAGATTGTATTGTGACAGCTGTCATAACAGTGTGCGTTAAAAAAAAACTTAACTGGTGAATTTTTGTGCAGCCATTTTAATATTGAAGATGGAAGAAAATAAGCAACACTTTCAATGTTGTTTCAATTATGCTTTACGATTTCAAGAAAGGTAAAAAGGCAACCGAAATGCAAAAAAAGATTTGTACAGGGTATGAAGAAAGTACTCATGACGGATCAAATGTGTCAAAAGTGGTTTGCGAAGTTTCTTGGTAGTATTGACATTTTGGCCAAATAATTCTTTGCTGTGGGGCTGTCTTACACATGGGAAGGTGTTTAACAGCTCCCCTGGCCTCTACCCACTAGAAGGCAATAGCGGGAGGTAGCCGACATACTCAGAATGTCTAAATCAATAAAGTTAACTAGTGAATATGAAAAAGGTGTCTATTATTTTATGAAAAAATACATAATTGGCCATGGCTGGTGTGGCTCAGTGAAATGAGCACTGGCCTACACACTGAAAAGTCATTGGTTTGACTCCCAGACAGGGCACATGCCAGGGTTGTGGGCCACGTTCCCCCTTAGGGGTGTGCGAGAGGTCACCAATTGATGTGTCTTTCAGACACAGATGTTTCTCCCTCCCTTCTCCCTCTCTAAAAGTAAATAAATAAAATCTTAAAAAAAAAAAAATAATGGATTCTTTTTGCCAACCCAATACAAGGCTCTTGGTGAATGTGTGCTATGATTGTGGGCAGGCTGTGTGATGGCCTGAGGTGCAAAGGCAACACCAGATTTTATCATAAGCTGTGTATGTCGTCTTTGCTGCTGAGCGAGCCAGCAGCTGTGCTTTTGCTGCTCCTTAACCAGTGGTCATTGCTCTTTATGACACCTGTATGCCCAGGTCTCCACACTTCTGCTCTTAAGCTCCTGTCTTCCCCCTAGCACCCCTCACCTCCGATGGGAAGTGCAAAGCATGAGTTGTTTACTAGAAGGTTGGGCTCATGTTTTTGGGACTGGTGTGATTTTCTTCCCTTGTCTAATGTATCAGATGCTAGAACCATCCACATGTCCTGCCGTCTGAAACCTTTCTGGCTTTGGAATGCTGACTTGCCTCTGAACTGATAGTCACAGGTGCCCTGTCACATCATGATGCTGGTCTCTAGACTTTGATTAATCCTGACCAGCTCTGCGTGCACACACACACACACAAATGGGGAAATAGATAACTGAAAATGGAAAATAGATTTTTTTTTTTATAAAACCCCACTGAAATCAATGAAGAGAAGACATGATGTGTAATTAACGTTAAATGTGTTGCTTTGGCTACTTGCAGCCTTTGGCATTGACTCAGTCATTCATTGACTTACATCCAACATATCGGATTGGTGTATCTAATGCACTATTCTTCTGGGTAAAGTGAGTGACGTATAGATTGGAAGACCCATTCTGACCCTATTAAATGGCGCGTAAGACAAATTCTGTGTTATGCCAGATTCCTCAGTAATAGTGGGCTTGTGTCTGGTGCTGTGTTGGAAGACTTGCAGTGTGGATTTCGGTACCTGGAAACTGGTAACAGAAAGCCTAGCTGCGGAACAAGCCAAAGTAGCTTGTATATAGCCCATTGGAGGACTGGATTGTGTGTCTGCGGAGCTTGTTTATGGTCTCAGCTCTTTCACTAAGTGTGGGACTATAGATAAGACACTTAATCTTCATCTTGGACCTTGGGTTCTTAAACCATAAAAAGAGGCAGCTGGTCTAGTTGAGCCTGCTCTTGAATTCTATTAATTTGTAGAAATGATTTTGAAATGTCAGGGCTAAAAGAGAGTCCTGGCTGGCTTCCACCTTGCCCCTGTGTTACTCAGAGTTGGTGGATTTCCTTGCCAAGACCACTCCATGTGAGCCTGGTGTGGAAACTTTCAGACTGTTAGTGCCAGAAATGCACCAAATGGCAGCATCTCCTTCATCAACCATCTAGCCGGTGGCTGCCCTCCCGTGGGTTGCCCGACAAGCTTTTGCCAAGACTGGCTTTTATAAAAATGCGCACTTTCCCATGGTGTTTCTTTTTTTGCTTTTTACAAACTGTCAGTTAATACTATAGGAAGAGCAAAATTGGCTGTTAGAAGCCTTTACCAATGTAATGACCCAGGATTGAGGACTGGATCACATGGTTCCCCGCCAATGTTTGGTTGCTTTTCACCTGCCTTCAGCTAAGGACCTGGCTGGAGACCTGGCTCACAACTTGGTTATGTGCCCTGGCTGGGTGGGAATCGAACCAGCGAGCTGGTTCGCAGGCTGGCTGCCAATCTACTGAGCCTCCAGCCAGGATTGGATCACCTGGCCTTTAAACACAGCTTCTGTAGGTCTGTAAACACAGCTTAGAACCCAGAACACCTATACATGTGCATATGTGATATGGGAAGAGAATGTGTTATATTTCAGAGCAAATTAACAGAAGGCCATGGAAGTGTATTGTTACTATACTATGAAGTATTTTCTAGAGCCAGCTTTAAGTTGTTTCTGATTATAGACAAAATATATACTCATTTTGGACTAGAAAACAACCATAAATATCCTAGAAATGACCCATTTTACATATTTGTGCATACATATAAGTGCATACATTTCTGTTTATTGGTATTCTGCCTTTTGCATCAAACATGGCTTATGCATTTTTCTTTTGGTTAAAAATAGTTCAAAAACATGATTTTTGGTGGTTTTATAGAAAATTCACAATGGCTGTACCATAATTTAACTGTTGCCACAGTGTTTCAGTGTACTTTTATTTAGACCTCATGGGTTTTTTGTTGCTGTTTTTGAAGTGGCCTTTGTAGGTGGAAAGACAAATATGTAACACATTTGAAGTTCATATTCACTGTGAGAAGAAAATGCATGCAATTAGCATATTTTAATTTTCTGTTATAGCCATAATCTAAGATGTTTAATATTTAAAGATGCAAATAATACATAAGGGTTTTTTTTTGAGATTCTATTTTTGTACTTATGTGTGACCAAACCCAGTAATAGAGATAAAAACAGTCAAATCAAGAAGATATTAAGAGATAGGAAGGGATGAAAACCGACATTTATGGAATACACGCTGTGTGGCTGCACGTACCAGGTTTCCAAGCCAGTCTGTGGGATAAATGTGACTTATCCTTATGTCGGGAAGACAAAACTGAGCTCAAGAGAGGTTTTCCACTTGCCCACCTTTCCAGAGCTGGAAAGGGCAGAGCAGCCTTTGAACCCAGGTGTGTCAAATCCAAGATCTAAAGCCCATCTCCATGGTACCCTGCTGCTCAAGCAAAATTAAACTCTGGCTCCAGGTAGTTGCTTCCTGCTTCCCTGCTCCAGTCACTCTAAGCCTGCAGGAAAGATTCAGGAAGAGAACTACTTCCTGTTCCTTGGCGTTTTCTGTTTCTTGGAACCACTTGGGGACCTGGGCGAGCGGGATTCACAGGGTATCCATGGTCCCTTAGTCCCCCATGTACTTCTTTCTTACTGCTTCAGAGCAGCCCAGTTTTCCCCAGTGTTGCACTGGACTGCCAAGTAAGAAGTTGTCCTGCATCTGCAGCCCCACGTCCCTCCCGCAACAGAGCAAAATTCATGCACTGGCTTTTCATGGCAAGTTGGCTCGCGGCAGATCTGTGCTCACCCAGTGCACAGTGGGCTTGTTAATTTGGTACATGCCCCTGAAGTGTCCTCCACAGATTTCCACTAGAGATGCTCACTTACGGAACGTCGTGCATTGTCGGGGCCTCGGTGAAAAAATACTTGTCTTTGTACTAACCCTGCATTGTGACTTTTATGTCTTCATTGATGAAGACAGTTTTCCTCATCGCCCAGTAAGAGTTCTCTGATCTATTATGATAGCTTTCAAGTGGCATGCAGTTCTGAAATTCTCCCCTTGTCGCTGGGTCTATCACCTCTGCGACATGTTCACTCCTCTGTTCGTGCATCAAGCAGTTCCGAGCACCAGCTACAGACCAAGCACAGGGCCTTACTGCTTCCTCACCCATGTCCCTTGTCAGCATTGGTCGAATGCTGTGTTTCAAGGGAGTTTTATATTTAGTGATAATATTAATTATTTACTGAATGTGAAAGCTCAGTAATAAGATTCTCTAGTGTGAAATGTGGTTCAACATTAAAACAACAATGCTATGAAAAAATAGGACACGTGGCATGAACTTGTAAATGATTTTAAAAAATTATCTTTCTCACCTCAGTTACTTTACATACGGTACCTTAGGCTATAGATCGCACAAGCTTGTATCTATAAATTTGGAACAGCTTTTTAGCTTTTACCAGCATTGGTGATTGGAGGCAGGTTAATGTTGCTTAATTACTGTTTTTTGCTCGTTTTAACTAGGTTTTGTTCTTGGATTAGTGATCACTGTCCATAATAGAGTTTATGTGGGATATTGCTTTAAGTTTGTATAACACTTTCATGTCATTTTAAAATTCTTCCCAGCAACTTTATGATGTAGGTATGTAGTAGTGTCCTGTTTTATTTTTTTTTTATTTTTTTTTTTTTATTTTTTTTTTTTAAAGATTTTATTTCATTATTTTTAGGAAGAAGGGAAGGGGGAGAGGCAGAGAGGGAGAGAGACATCAATGTTTGGTTGCTTTTCACCTGCCTCCAGCCACAGATCTGACTGGAGACCTGGCTTGCAACCTGGTTATGTGCCCTGGCTGGGGAATCGAACCTGTGACCTTTGGGTTCGCAGGCCGGCACCTTACCCACTGTGCTACCAGCCAGGCAGTGTCCTGTTTTATAAACGAGGAAATGGACATCCTGCAGCTGCTGATTGCAGAGAAGGAACTGGAACAAATTATTTTCTAGCTTGGAGTCTACTACATGATAGTTCGATTTTTCAGAGTTATGTGGGAGTTCTCTTGTATCATTGGGTGTACCTGTCTTCACATTCGCAAAATGAAACTTCTCAGTAAACATACATATTCTTGCTTGAACAAATACTTTTTGATCACAGTAGGAAACTGAATCTCACGAGATGAATTTGGTCTCTATGTACGGACAGTTACTCAAATTGGTAAAGCATACATAAGGTTTAGCTCATTGCCAGCGCACATCCCAAATGCACTGTGATCGGCCTGTAGGTACATTATTACCCTCCATCAAGATGTCGCCTAAACATATGAATGCAATACAGTGTGGTATTTCGGAAAACGATGTTAGGTTTCCTTATTGGATATGTTCTTGAACTAAAATATCCCCTGTGAAAAGCTTTTTGTGTGGTTATAAAAAAAGATCAGCACCTCGCAGGTTACCCGATTTGCTAATTACTTAGAATTCAGATCAGGTGTTTGTGGTGAAATTAGCATGCGATAACCATCAGTTTTTGACAAGGGCTCCCAATGGAAGAAGGGGATAGCTGTAGGTGATGAAGTGGTAAGAAGTAAAGTAAGTAGATTTTCAGGGTTAAATTTTATCACCTGGGTTAGATGATGGCTTAATGTCTTAATGATGTTCTTTAGCCAGTGCAGATGGATAAATAGGAAAAGTAAAGTCATTTTATGAGAAGTGTCTCAAATGGTGTGGCTTTTCTTTCAGAAAGGCTAATAATTGGATTTTTTAAAGATTTGATTCATTATTTTTAGAAAGATGGGCAGGGAGGGAAGAAAGGGAGAGAAATATCAATGTATGGTTGCCTTTCACCTGCCTCCAGCTGGAGACCTGGCTTGCAACCTGGTTATATGCCTTGACTGGGAATCGAACATGTGACCTTTGGGTTTGCAGGCTGGTGCCAATCCACTGAACCACCAGCCAGGGCTTAATAAGTGGAGCCCTTTATTTTTTAAAAATATTTCATTATTTTTAGAGAGAGAAGGGCAGGGAGGGGAGAGGGAGAAAGAAATATCAACATATGGTTGCCTTTCACCTGCCTTCAGCTATGGACCTGGCTGGAGACCTGGCTTGCAACCTGGTTATGTGCCCTAGCTGAGAATCGAACCAGCGATCTTTGGGTTCACAGGTCAGTGCCCATCCACTGAGCCACCAGCCAGGGCAATAACTGGAACTCTTAGTGTGGGCTGTTACCCCTTGCATTCTGTGCAGGAGGACCGGCAGGAACTGGTTATTTTCTAATTAACAAAGGGTGGAAGGTGGTTCCGAATATATTTACTTAGAGTCCCTGATTTATTTCTACCTATTTTTATATAAAATCCTTCATGCTTGCAGTTTACTGAGGTCTAATCTTAAATGGCATGAGACTGACTCCGAGAAAAGACCCTACTGCATTTGGGTTATGCCCTCCTCTCTGTGTCCTCTGCCTTTGGCTTCCAATGCTGATACAAATGCAGTACAAATGGTGTCCTTTTATCTTGTGACCTACCCTCCTTCACCTCTGCTTCTATCCTTTAAATGCTATGGACGATGCTTGGGAATGGCTCACCCTAAAAAGGAATGGAGCTCTTCTGACTCTCAAGTCTTTTATCAAGTATTATTTCGGCTGACATGTCAGCTTTTGCAGCCCTCCAGAACTGAGAGTTGTTTCTTAGCCTCTCTGGGACCCCATGACCACGTTTGCAAACTGGGGGCAGTAATAGAACCTATCTGAAAGGGTTGGGTGGGGAGTAAATAAGTGGATATTTGTAAAGCACTAGAAGAGTGGTTACTATATGGTCAAGGCTCAAAAACATATCCATTCAAGAAAGGCCAAGATGATTGTTGTCCAAGAAGGAATGCGCTACCTAGCTATCTACATGTAGAGGAGGCCAAAAGAATGTGCCTGTGAGCAGTATTAGCTACTCTGGTGAAGGAATGGAAGGTGAATATCCAATTGATATTGAAAAGAGTGCCCATCTCCCACCAGCTGTAATAAGTTGAGAATCCAAGACTGCAAAAAAACATCCTGGTTGATCTCCAGTAGAAATGACCTTTCCGTGGAGGAGACCTTCCTTTAAGCCAAGTGGAATCAGCAAGCATTTCCCCACTGCCTGGAGCAGTGGAAAACTCCGTGCTGTTGCTTCAGGCACTCTGGAGATCACATCTGTCAGGATGGAATCGTTCATCCCACACTCTGCGGACAAGTCCTTGGCCTGACTTGTGATCCACGCTCGTTTGGGATACTGGTCACGGCAAATTCTTTTGGAAGGGAATTTGGTGAGTTTTCCTACTAGTCACTGTGCAGCTGGGGTTGGGCTTTGGCATGTCCCTCCCAATCATTGGACTGTGGCCCTTATGCTCTCTGGAGCCTGGGATTTGGCTCCAGCCAAGGAGTGCACGCAGGTCTCTGAGGCCCAGCGTTGCTTTCTGCATCTTCATGGATTGTGGAATTTTACTGGTATGGGTCTGAAGCATGGGGAGATTTGCCTCAGTGCTGCTTTCATTTTCACCCAGTCTTTCTTCTGTGCATCCATTTTTCCATTCATTTATTCACTGGCCATCCAATAATGGATAGTGGCCTACTGTGTGTCTATTACTGTATACACTAATAGGACAGATCTACATAAAATTAGTGGCGGGGATATTTTTTCTTTCTTTCGGTTATTTCTAGTTCCTTTCATAGTGCCTTGCACTTGGGGGTATCCCTTAAATTCTGGCTATTTGAAAACAATGGGATAAGTGTAGCACAAATACCTAGTTTGGCCCAGTGACTTTAACTTTACAATTTGGTTTTCTAATTACTATATCACTTATGCAAGTAACTTTAAAAATGAAAATGTAGTTTTCTTCTTGATGAATGAAACAGAGACGAAGAAGAACTAACTCAGGTCCCCATCACTCAGCTCTTTGGGTCACCAAGCCCATCATGGAAGCACCTCTGAGTTGAAGGATCTTTTGACATTCATGGCATCACTTATATCATGCCAAAAGGGCTTCCTTTTCCCTGTGTGAGGGGTAAAACCTAATGCTTTGGATGATGTTATATATTCCCACTTTGCCAAAGTATGGTCAAATGACCTTGGTTTTAGTCATTTATTTATTCCGCAGTCCTATGCTGTGTACCTACCATGTGCCAGGCGCTCACTTCAGTGTTCTCTTTAGGACTTACTACATGTGCCAACTGGATTTCCCCCCCCTGAAGCTTGGAAAAGGATCAGTTACGTTCTACCTTGAAAATGTATTGCTTGGGTCATTTGGAAGGGGCTTGGTGCTCTTGCCACCCCCAGGGTCTTCAATAGAAACATCTAACTGTTCATTACAAACCATAGATGTCGTTCACCTGAGCTGCATTGGTTGTGCTTTATATTCTGGAAAATTCTTTTGGAAAGCAAAGCCTTGGCATGGGCCGGTACTAAGTCACAGAAGAGTAATCTTGAGGAAGTTCATTAACCTCTTGTCACCTCAACTTTAACATCATCTGTAACACAGGGGTCTGGAGACTGAGTCAGTGCCCAAGGGTCTTTCTGCGCACCGCCAAGCACTGGCCGTGTTTCAGGGCCCTAACCTACGCAACTGCTCTTAGAACGCCATAGCTACCAAAACTGTCCTCCTTCCCAAGCAGCCTCGACCTCCTAGGGTCTCAGGCTTCCTGTTTGCTTTTCGCTCCCACAGATTCCTGCTGGGCTGTTCTCTGGCACCATCTCTCCCTGTCTCTGGGGAAGATAATGAAGAGGAGCAGAGAAGACTGCGGAGCTGCCTCTTCCATGAGCTATTTTGTGACTCACGTACTGTAGGGAGTGCTGGCCTGTTGGGGGCAGGCAGGGGGCGGGAAGGAACCTTCCCTTTGTTTCTTCCTTTCTGCTTAAAAGAAACAATTCAAGCATCCCAGGATCTCAGGCAGCTGTCTCTTCCACTCAGGGTATTTGCAAAAATTACAAAACAAACTCTAGAATCCTCAGCAGGAGAACAGGAACAGATTTTTAAATACCGTCATCCATGTCTTCTGACTATTTCCCACCTTGCATTATCCTCTTTTCCTTTGTTTTACTTTCCTAAAACACACAAATAAAAAAGAAGTGACAGGCAGCTGGCTTTTCACCCAATAACGAATAGGAACATCCTATTGGCTTTGCAGCAGCTCATGAAATTACTCTTCAGAAGTTTCAGGGAACTTCTTCCAGAAAAGTCTTGGGTGAGGAGGGTAAATGTTTGCAGCTGGATTAACACCGCCTGTTGGGTTCCGAGGCATCAGCATCATCTTTCTCTGTATAATTTCATTCTGCCGAACGCGGAGCCCAAAAGGTGCTCTCGCCCATCCCTGCCTCAGCTTGATGAAAACGCTGGGGTCTCCCTTCCCCTTGGGTGCGGGGCCGGGAAAGAGCTGCTGCTGTGAGGTGCCTGCGTCCTGGGACCTGCGCCCAGTGAGTCACCACATTCTCCGTATCTAAACACATCATCAGCTTTGTCAAGTTTCTGCTGCGGTTGGATAATTAATGTTATTGGAGGACACGGTGGATTTTTTCCTCTCACAGCTGAAGATGAGACAGAATTTCTCAGGCATCGCACACAAGAGTATTTTGCTTAATCTTTCCCATTTGAATGATCTCTGTTGCCTAATAGAGCCCAAGAACTCCCCCAAAGATCTTTCCATGCCGAAGGCCAAACCTCCCCCACCAGCCTGCATCCATTCAAGGAGGGAAAACCAAGCAACTCTCCTAGCTTTACTTGTTAACTTCTCTTTCTCACTCGCTCTTTTTCCTTCATAACATGGCACCTTCTCCTGAGTTGGATTTGGCAGTGTTTAAGGTTCATATGCCTAAGGAAATAGTCCTTCTAACAGCTTAAAACAGGGAAATGATGGTGTCTGCATCACTGCTGTGATTGAAGATCTCCTTGCCCATATGATGCCCTCTGCATAATACAAGCAGCAGAAGCACCAGTCTTCCAGTTCTCAGTTCACTCTCCACTCTTGAATCAGCTGAAGGTCTCAACGTGTATTTTCTGACATCACCCATGGCAGATGGAACCAATGATAGACATGTCCCTGTAGGACAGACACATACCCACATGGAGGCATAGACATAATGGGTGTCCTAGCTCTGATACCTCCTTTCTCTTTCCCATTTGAGGACACATACTGAATGTGGGGCTGTGAGAGGTGCTTTATTACGTGATCGTCTTCCATCCCTCTAGATTGTGTAGGGGAGTTTAATTATTTGAAAGCTAGAGTCTGTACTATTTTTAGCCACAAATGGTGCATGACACATCTGGAATGACAAGTCATCTAGAGTCACTGAGAACCACTTCTTTCCATTCTGGAGATTTTTCCGTGCACCTCTTGCCCAGAAGTTTGGTTGGTAATGGAGTGCTGTGGCTCACAGTTTCTTAAGTAATTGTGTTTTTCACATTGACAACAAAGGCATGAGAAAGTTTACGGGTCTCAGAGCCTGAGTGACCTGCTTGGTATATTAACAGTGTACAGAAGGCCTCAGAGAAGTCCGGTAGGTAAGTATTGAATCAACTCTCTACGGGTCCTTCCTGTCTTGCCTTTTCCTTTTCTCTTTTCATCCCATAAATAGGATATGCTAAGGATGTCATTCAGAGAGTAAGGCAGCTTTGGTAGTGGAGAGCAGTATCTTCAAAATGAGCTGTGGGCTTTGGGGAGGTGAAATGTGAAAGTGGCACGAGAAAGGGCGAAGTGAAAGCCTTGGCATTTAGACATGGGGGACAAATGGAGAAAGAGTTTAGTTAGGAATCACGGGACATAAGAATTTGATCCACTGATCAAGCAGAGCCACCTGCTTTGTGTCAATAAGCTGTGTGAACCCACTGCAGGCTAGATGTCCAAGTGGCCAGAAGTAGCTTGGCCCTAGAAAATCCTCCCACTGTGAGAGACCAATAAATGCTAGCTGGCACAAACAATAATGGCCGAGTCCTCCTCCAGCCTGAGCCATCAGGTCATTGCAAGTCCTTGCATAACACTTTGCTCCTGAGGGTTCTGAGCAATTGAGGAGGGAGCCCGAGCAGGAAACCCACAGTCCAGAATGCGCAAGGTCATTACTGATGCATGTAGTCATAGGGAAGAGTCATGTCGCTTTCGAGCCGGAAGAAAATTCAGAGCGTGTCATGCCCAAAACCCCTCATGCAAATCAATTAACAAAAATTATATAGCCAAACATTCACATTGATGCCCTGTAATTAGTAACTGGAGTTTGAGGTACTCAACAAGGTAATAAAGCCCATTAACAGCCGTCAGACCCATGGAGCCCCTCTAGCAACAGCTAGTGGGTTAGCAGCTGCTCACTGGATGAAGTGGTTGAAAAGAAGAAAATGCCATCTCTCTGGGCATGTTGGGCCTGGTCCAGCCTGGGCCATATTCGCATTTGCTTTCCTGGTCATAATTAGCACAATTTTCCTTATTTGTCTGGGGATTGGACAGGGATCAAAATATTGAGGGGCTCACCCAAGGAGTATATAGTATAAACTCATTTGAATAGGGTATAAACTGAAAACGGGTTCATCATGCCATTCTCCCAGGTTAAAGGGCAAACTCCTGGGTGGGCGTTGAGACCCAGCCACTGGGGGCTCCAGCCTGCCTTCCTAGAATCCTTTCCTCCTCATTCCCTTCTATGTTCCAGGTCCCAGGGCTTCTTGTGGGTCTTCCAGCCTTTCCAATGTGATTCTCTGTCAGGATGCCTTTCCAGCCATAGTCTGCTAGGTCTATGTTCATCTTTCAAAAACCAGTTCAACTGTGCCTTGTCTCTTCCCCTAAATACATAAGGGACTCTGATCCCTTCTTTGTCTATATGTCTGTTAAAACAGCCTGTTATTCTTAGGAATTTCTTTTTTTTCTTCTTCTTAGGAATTTTTTACTTGTCTCTAAATGTTTGGATGTTACGGTCATGTTTTTCTCCCAACTTAAGCTAAGAGCCTGGCCTAACAGTTACCTAACCAATACCTCTGAGTGTATAGATGGACAGATGCAGAAGCAGATATCCCAAAAAGCTGCTTTCTTGGTTTTATTTTTTGTATAAATGTAAACTCTATAAAGCCAAAAATGTCCATCTGTTTTTGTTCACTGATGAAAGCCCCAGCACCTAGACTAGTACTGAGCACATAATAGGTTTCAGTAAATATTTGTTGATTGAATGAAGCACAATAAAATATTTTTTTTCTTTTATTGATTTCAGAGAGAGGGCAAGTAAGGGAGAACTAGAAGGAGAGAAATATCATTGTGAGAGAGAAATATCAATCGGTTGCCTCTTGAATGTACCCCAACCGGGGACCAAACCCACAACCCAGGCAAGTGCCCTGACCAGGAATTGAACCCACATCCTTTCAGTTTGTGGGACAATCTCCAACCAACTAAGCCACACCAGCCACTAGAATAATTTTTTAAGGTTTTAACTAACGAATGTATTAAACTGTCGCTCACAGATTTGATGGATTTAAAAGAAAGTCTCTCCTAGATCTGTAATGATGTAATAACTCTCTTCCTCATAAAGGGTTGCATCACAGCCTTGTCCTCAGGGCTGCATTTTGCCACTTCCTTCTAGTAGCTTCTTACTGATAGTTGCACAGCAGCTCAGCCGTTTCTCCAGCTTGGCAGTGAGGGAATCTTTAAGGGAATGTGAGCACGCGTACACCTTAGAAAAACGTCCATTTAAAATATATGTTTATAACATTTACTTTTCTACCACTCCCTTTCCGGATTTATCTTTCTCCACCAGGAGACTTGGGGGAAGGGATGGGGAGGTATAGTTGTTTGCTTTCTTTTGCATATAGAGGAGAGAAGTTACCGAGTTGCAGAGAACATTTGAAATAGCAATGGAATTTTTGCCAAGCTACTGTGACTGGCAGTTTGATGGGGAAAGATGAGCAGCTATTTTCATCAACTCTAAGGCAAACTGGGTCTTCTTTACAATGTGAGTATGGCAGGTGGAAGACCAACTACGTGCAAATAGGGACATGGGAACCTGGAGAGCGATCTCTGTATTCCGTTCATTGACTTTGCCTTGCACCTATCAAAGTGCTCGGCTTACAGTAGGCTATTAATAAATAGACAGTGTATTTAAAGTTGATGTTGTTTGAATTTCATCATCAAAAGGTGTTAGAAGTCAGATATTTGAAACTTTGCATTTAAAATTGAAAATTATGGTACCCAGAGAAGAGAATATTGGGTTCAAAGTGTCACAGATCTGTAATAGTAAAGTCAGAAATGATATGCAGCACTTGTCCTATGGGATTTAACTTGTGGGGCATTTGGATTGGTAATTATGAAATGTGTAATAATGAATTCTCCAGGAGTAGGTTTTAGTCTTTTGCATTTGCCTACCGAGCTCCATTTGGTACCCAAATACTGTGGCTTGATGATAATTAGGAGCATTGTTCTGTAAGCATCTTTGCACAAGAAAAGGGGAAGGCACTGAAGAACAGGGAAATGTTTATTTATTCACTCATCCCATTTAGTCATTGCTTATTAAGTGTACAACAGTGCATTTGGTGTCTAGTGGAAGAGCACTGGATGCGAGCTATAGGGTTGAGGGTGTAGTCCTGACTCAATTGCTTAATGACTGTGTACCTTAACCAATTTGGTTTGGTGGCTTCTTAACATTGGATTTAAATGGCATAATCGAATACAGGAGCCTTTACCTTGTATGCTGCCCATTGCTATTAACTGCCTGTTCTGCTACGTTGAAAAGAAATCAGGGGCCACCTTTGGGTATAGAGTAAATGCATGCTATTCTTAATCAGCTGGTGATGTCTGTTATGGACAGTGAGTAGAGAGTTACAGCATGTGTGCAACTTAATTTTCATCCTGGGCCAGATAATCTGTGCAGCTACCAATGCCAATATACAATTGCTCCATAAGGCTGAGTCTTTACCTTCCAAGAACTTAAAACTTCTGCATATATTCATGGTCCTGTGCAGTTTAAAGATGAAAGCACCAAAGGGCAACTGAGGCAATGTAATGATGGCAGATCCCTGCTTATAAGTAGGGAAATGTCAGTTTTCTCCCAGCACATTTTCTTTTTCATACCATTGGTCTGAAACAGAACAAAAGAAAAGCATGGCTTCCCCTGGTCAATCTAGTTTCCATCTTTGCCAATAAGGAGTATTTAAACAAATCCAAATGCATCAGTAGAATGTTTCATGAGTTATTATTTAGCCTAAATGAAAGGTTAGTCATCTATGCCTCATTTCAGTGAAAAACCTTGAATTTTTAAATAAGTCATATGAAGTTTAAAAATATGAGCAAGAGTCTTTTTTGTATATTTTGGTCTAGGAGACAGATTTAACTGCAATTTGAAATTGTGTTCCATTAGGATGTTTTCTTTTGACTGGGTTTAAATTAAGGTTGTTATACAAAATAGTGTTGGTACAGGGAGGACCAAAGAAGGTTGCTAAATATGGGTCACAGTTCTGCTTCTTTGCATGTATTATCTGTGTATGTTCATCTCTGGGAAAAATATGGCTCGAAAATAATTATTTTAAAATTGTACCTCCTATTTTAAAGAATTGGGCAGTTGTAGAGCCTTAGAAGTCCAAACAGGATCAACCAAATAAGGCCAATAAGTGTTTCACAACTGATTGTCTAATAGTATATTTCTTTTATTTCTAAGAAATAAGAGTATGATAGAATGCCCCTTGTCAAATGTAGCTTACTGTCAAAGAGAATCATGGAGGGTTGATATGATACCTCCCAAAACATCAAGGCTTAAGGGTCAGTTTGTTCTAGAAGGAGGATTTCATCCTATTTGTACAAATATAGAGGAGTTTTACCAGGTGTGATATTCCTAAACTTTTTAAAAATGAAGATATATTAAAAATCCTGTAACACTGGAATTGGAAAGGCTGGTTCTTGCCTCTTGTTTTACTGGAGAAGTGAGGCTATTTGCTGAAGACTTGTGCTAGTTATGGCAGAGCTGGGCATCACATGAGGAAATCTTTTTTAAAAACGGTATTTATAATTTTTAGAGAGAGGGGAAGAGAGGGAGGGAAACAGCAGTTGGTTGCTTCTTGTACATGCTTCAAATCTGTAACCTAGGCATGTGCCCTGAGCAGGAATTGAACCAGCAGCCTTTCGCTTTGCAGAACGATGCACAACCAGCTGAGTCACACTGGCCAGGGCAACTCTTGACTCCTAGTCCGATGTCTTTCCTTTACTCAAGTAATTGATCGAATAAAGACAGTATAAAATAGGCTGAAGTCATGTGAAACATTATAGAGGAGAAATGAGAGTTCTTATCCAATGATTTGGCTTTCCCAAGTCAGTACTTCGAAAGCTTCTTCTGAGATGTTGGTATGTTTCATCATTTCAGATCCTAAAAAACAGGTAGCTATTCCCTAAGCACTTTGCCTTTTGTTGTGGCTACCTGGGATTCCTGGCTGATGTTCATGTTGAATCCGACAGCTACATTGATCCTTATGGAGTTGGTATACGGTTTTCTGATTTCCTCAGAACTGATTTTCTTTGTGGCATATCTGCGGTAACCTCCATCAAATCGCCTCTGGAGGGAACTAGAAGAGGAAATGAATAAATTAAAAAAATGCTTGAGGGAGAATGGTAACTTCCTAGCAGCTAGAATACCTTTTTTTCTAGTAGTGATAGTAGGGTTTTTACAATGAGAAATTTGTCTGATGGCCTCTCTATAGGAGAGGAGGAAGACTTTGGGGTACCCAGGTTTCTAAGCACAGCCAAGGTTTTTCTGTAGATGAAGAGAGACAGGAAAGGCTGTAGATGGGGGAGGTGAACTCAGAGGCAGGAGGAGACTGTCTAATGGGGACGCCTCTCTGTGGTCCCACAGACCCTCAATAACAGGAACAATCACAGTAAGCCAAGAGTTTCTTCTGGAAGCTGGCAACAGGGCTGTCTTTTCTGTAAGTGACAGGCCAGGATTAGTCTGCGGACTAGATGCCGCCCCTAAATCCTGAGTTATACCTGTTTACATGAACCACACCTCAGTATTTGGAGTTTGCAGATGTAGTTTCTGCCCGTTCACTGAAGCATTCTCAAGGGGAACAGAGCAGACTGTCTATGTGAGGCCCCAACAGAGCTGGCCAGTGGGCCTAACAAGCCTGTGGGAAGGAATCTGAACGGATGCACTGCCCTCTCCTCTCTGCATCAGGTGCACTGAGTGCAGGTTTTGTGAGCTACGTGTTTAATCAGCCTTCAGAAAGTGTCACCTGGGTAGATGTTTGCCCATACAGAAGATCATCCAGGCCTCCTTCCCCCTTGGACTAGTCAGACCATGTGATCCCATGAAAATCTGTGTTTAAATAACTGTTGAGTAGATTTACAAGGGCCTGTTAATAATATTGAACATGTGGTCAGGGTGTTCCCAGCTCCACTTTCTGACCTGGGTGAAGTGGCCATGACATTGCAAAAATGCCATAAATATTGGCAGGCAGTTCCTCCCACGCTATCTTTGTTGTTCTCCTTTCTTTGGGGGGATGGGAGGGGTGGTTTGAATTTCTTAGGTCTTGTATTGGTACTTAATAGCAGAAACCCATTCCTTTCATGCCTTGGCTGTCTCTGGAGACCAGGGGAACTTTCCGACAGTGAGCAAGGAAAGGTGGTGCCCCAGGTGACAGGCCATGCTCTTCTTGCTGTTTCTACAGTAGAGTCTAGCAGATTGTTTAGTATCTGGGAAAGTAGAACTACAAGCCAGAAGACCAGTGTCAACTTCTGAACATGTCCAGTGGGATGTGCCTCAGGCACTTGACACCCAAAGTCTGAAGCAGACCTTCTCCTCCCCACCCCCCACATGCCGTGCTCCTTCCTGTGCTCCTCTGACCCCTAGGGGCCATCATCACCTGTCCCCTCACCCTCTTGGCGTGACTCCAGGATGCCCATGCCCCTGCCTTTGCCCACATTTCTGCCTGTTCACTGGGCCTCCACCGCACACCCTCATTCCATACCTTTGGTCCCTTCCTCACCCAGATTAATGTGACAGCCTTGTCACTAATTTCTCTGTTCCTGTCGCACCATTTTCCACCTTGTTGCCAGACCTATCACTTCAGGAAGCAAACAGACCCTGTCTCTCTGTTTGAAAGTCCCAGGTGGCTCACTGTAACCTTCCTGATAAAGTACATATTTCTTAAGGTAATGCTGAGTGAACTGCCCTTGTTTCTTCCCTGCCGTTTGTGTTACCCAGGTTGTAACCAGGTTCAGCTCCTACAGTGACGCAGGTGGTTCAGACACCTAAAGAGTGAACACACACACACTCGCTGACACACATACCATCACCCACAGCCACACCCACTGACCAGTAACTCCTGTTGCAGAACCGCAACTGTGGGTGTCTCCACACATGTGACTTGGGCGTAGACAGCCTTGCTGCTTACTTACTCTTCTTGCCATCCTTTCTACCAGAGGAAAGTTGCTGATGGGAGGCCCATTTTCTTCTCAACTTTCTCTTTCTCTTTTTTTTTTGCCTGCCACCTCTCTGTCTTCTGAGAGGGCTGGAGCCAAGATTTCCTGAACCAGAGTCAGCTAGCCTCTCGCAAAGGTTGGAAACTTCCACAGTCCTTTTTCAGTGTCCTCTTGCAACTGTCAGGTGACCCTCCTTTCTTTTCCTGAAGGGTCCGGAGGGCGGCTGGGACGTGCTGTGCCCAAGCAGCTTGGCTTCTAGCAGGAGCCGAAAGCGCCAGCCAAGCTCCACCAAGGGCCTGGGCCACAGTCACGGCTGCCCAGCTCGTGAACATCCTCCTAGTGCCCTCAGGTGGGGCATGGTAGAGACTTACCTATTTCATTTCAAAGGTTGCCTGGTCTCAGGTGGTGACAGCACCTGCGGTTCAGGCTATGGTTTCGTGGTCGCATCATGGGAAAGTTCTAGGGAAGAACATGAGACGGCCTGAAAATGGCCGGAACGCACAAGGCTTCTGCCAGAATTGGACCCACTGTGATGTTTGGCCTGCCTGGTGCTCTCCAGGCGCTCAGGGGTGGCGGAGGAAATGGAATCCATTTAGTTCCCCCGTGACGGCCCCCCACCACGAATCTCCCGGAGAGGGTTTTCTTGTGAAAGCGTCTGCTTCAACCTTCTGTTTCTAGCCCTGGTTTTACTGCCTTCTCTTCCTCTCCCACCGCTACTTCCCTGCCTCTCCCCTGACAAAGCACCAGGTTTATTCTCTCTCTCTGGGCGTTTGCTCGCTTGGGTGTCTAACCAATATCCCAGCCTCAGCTAATAGATTAGAATTTGAATAAATGTATAACAGCAGGTAGCAAGTGACTGGTGACAGGGTGACATATTGACTTAATATCTTGTGTAATGTGATATGAAGGATGTGCCTTTTGGTATGTATTTTCATTTTAATTATTTTTTGTTGCTTTTCTTAGGCAGACACTTGAAGGCAGTTTTGAGTAATAGTCTGAAATCATTAACATGTTTATTAAATAAGGAAGCAGAGTGCATTATCTGGCGAATCAATTATGTAAATGCACAAAAAGCATAAGAAATTAGTCTTTAACTGTTGCTGAGCTGCATCCATTTTCTAAATTATAGATGAACGTTGCTGCCTGGGCCTGTGTGTGCACCGGGGGTGTATTTAGAGTCATCCCCCTTTCTTAGAGTTTTAAAGCAGCGACAATTTATGGTTTGCTTTGGGAGGGGGCCTTTTGGAGGTGCAGCAACTGGTAGGGATTTTATGTTGATCCTTCGTGTAGGTGACAACAGATGGTCGCAGGTGAGACACAGCAATCTCTGCTGAAGGGTCTGGGCAAAGTGATAAACAGCGTCAGTGAAGCAGAAGTGATTCTGTCCCTTCTCTAGGTAACAGCGATGCTACCTAGGCTCAACATTTTCAGGACTGTTTATTTTGTAGACCAACCCGTCTTTTACTCTGATGACTTATGATTAAAATCTGTTAAAAATTTTTGCCTCACGCCTACTTTTTGGTAACATAGGCTGTTTTCATCTGGTAAGTGGTTGCCTCGTATACTTAGGAGCTCACTCAAAGTACCCACCATCCCCCGAATAAGTTATCTTAGCATTTAAGAAAAGCATCCTTCACTTTATTGCTCTATTGTTGATTTGATTTTTGCCTCAGAACCTTACAGGTCCCTTTTTCCCCCACAGATTCAAACAGTTCACCCAAACATGCATAGATTTCCATGATTTGGCCTTGAGTTTAATGACTAAAAGGAAAACAATGGTGCTGGCCTCCTACCCCTTTTCTTGGCTGAAGGTATTTCCTCTAATCCTTCTTCCCATGGCAACCCAACAAGGAAGACTGGGACAGAGATCCCCCCTACTTCGAATTCCTTTTTAGTGAGAGGTTTATGAGCAGATTCAAGTGCTCTCAGAAGCAGATAGTAGGAGGGTGAAGACTGGCATTCTAATAGGTGAAATATTAGCTTTCTGAGCTAGAAAGAGACATTTGCCTGTTACTGTTTCTCAGTTCTTCTTTAAAATTGAGATGATACCACTTATATTTAATGTAGTTTCTCAATGTTTGCTTACAAAATACTTTTTTCTGGGAAGCCGCCCGCCCTCGGAAAAAAGAAATTGGGCAGGCAAAAG
Source organism: Noctilio leporinus (assembly GCA_004026585.1). NCBI lineage: Eukaryota > Metazoa > Chordata > Mammalia > Chiroptera > Noctilionidae > Noctilio > Noctilio leporinus. The sequence continues at coordinate 42,383 of PVIW01003973.1, read as the reverse complement.
GATGTGGTAGAAAGAGATAAATGTCTAGATCAGGATTGGACTGGGTACTTTTAATTGGCCTACATAGAACTGGTCATTTAACTTTTGTGCACTCTGTTTTCATGTAAGTAAGTTGGGAACAATAAGACATAACTTATAGGCTTTTAGAATTAAATTGGAATATATATTAGAGTGCCAATTAGCATAACTGGCACACAGTATTGCAACAACTCAGTTTCCTTTCCAAAAGTGTTAAGAACTACTAGGATTTGAGTTAAACTGGCACAGTTTCCTATGCAGAAGATAAATACATTTGGAGGCTTTATATAGACTGTTGCATATCGGAGTAAGTTTATGATATTGATTGTAAGAGAATCCTGAGATATTCCAGCTATAGTAGTATGGAAACAAAAAGAGAGTTAGATACAGAACAACTTTAAGGCATAGACCATAAAGATAGCTTTATAGGTAGGAATTTCATGTTCAGCTTTTCTTTCGACCATTAGGATTTTAAACTAATCAACACACAGGGTAAAAAAATATCAGCCTAGTATGACAACACAGACAATTAAACAAGATCCTATCCTTTCCTTCTGGACTGAGTCCCCAGAAGTAACCAGTGTTTATAGAGGCTGTGTGCTTATTTGGGATATCCATGTGAATCTGTCTGTAGGAGCAATTCCTAGAAGTGGAGATGCTTGATCCAAGGGTGTGAGCACTTTCCACTTAGAAAGATATGCCAAAATTGTCCTCCAAGAAGTTTCGTAGAGAATCCCATTTCTCTCCATAGTGTGTAAGAGATCAATATTAACAACTCTGCCTTGGCAACAAGTTTATCTTTGTTTCTCTATTAGGACAAATGGCACTCACTGTTTTATTAATTTGTGTTTTGTTCTTTGTGAATGAAATTGAGCATCTTTTTGTATGTTGATGAGCCGCTTGGCTTTCTTTTCCTGTGAATGACACTCACTGAAGTAGGCTGCTGTGCTCAGCCACCCAGAGGGCCCTTCAGCAGGAAACCCCTGTTCCCTCAGCTGCTGCACAGCCTGTAGAGGAAGGACCTAAGCGTCAGCCCCACTTTGGGGATTGCGTCAGCTGAAGAGAGACCACTAGCCTAAGGTCCCACTCCCATCCTGCAAATACCCATGTCCAGTGATGATTCAATATGGGACTGTAAGGATTCAACCCCTTTGCTACCTATTTGGCAGTCCCAGACCCAGCAATGCCAGTCCAACCAGCAGAGGTCTTGGCTATGGTTTTGGCACTGCCCAGTGCAGTCCTAGTTCCTTCTCTTCCCCAGGCAGGAGTTGGTCCTGTGAGCAGAGCCCAGAGAGCCTCCTGCACTCTACTCTCCATCTCTAAATCTGACTCCCAGAGAGCCCAATGTACAACACTAACCACATCCATTTTAAAGCTGGGTTCATGGTCCCTTTATAAGTGACGTAAGGGTGCTTCTGCTTAGGAGAAGTTAGATGTTTCTTCTCACATGAGCTGCCAATATTTTTGCCTCTTTGTCTTTTTCCCCCCACATTGTTGGTACTCTTTGCTTTTCAAATGTTTCAAATGCTGATGCAGTTTATCAGTTTTTCTTTATTTTTCTTTTTTGATTTATGTATGGCATTTGGTTTTTTGTCTTTAGCCTAGTAGGGCCTTCCTTATGTTAAGACTTTTTTTAATGTTCCCATTTTTTTTTGTTCTAACAACTTTATTTTTCACATTTACATTTTTGAGCCATCTGGGATGTATTTTGATAGAAGACATGAGAATAGAACCTGCATATTTTTCTCCCTAGTAACTGGCCAGTTGTACCAATGTATTTATTAGTTAATCCATCATTCTTTCACACCTAAATTGCCAACGTTATTATAAAATAACTTCCTATATGTATTATATCTGTTGCTGAACTATTTTTGTCCTATTTTTCTGACTGTTCTTTTGCTAGTAACAAACTGTTTTAATTACCTTAGCTTCATAGTATGTTTTAATATCTAGTTGGGTTAATAACTCTATATAATTCCTGACAATTCTCACAGGTTAATATTCTATGTGTGTTTTAAAATTCCCAAGTTTTAAAAATACTCTTACTAGCATTTTTATTGAGATCACATATTTATAAAGCAATTTGGGGAAAATAAATCTTTGCAATGTACTTTCTACCTATGAACCGTGTTCGTAGGTAGAACATATGTACATGTTTCCATTTGTCAGTTTTTTATATCTTGCTGTAGGATTAAAAAAAAAAATTTTAGATAAATTCTATGTATTTCTAAATTTATTTCTTGAAAAATGTGCTTTTTTCTCTTGTACATATTATCTTCTATATCTTTATTAGCTTTTGTGTATAAGAAAAGATTTTAATTGTTGTATGCTGGTTTTGTAATTCATCTATGTTAAATGTCTCTTGTTTTTATTAATTTTTAGTTGATTTTCTTTCGTTTTCTAAGTTCTTATGTGTATCATCTGCAAAAATGATGTTTCTTCCTTCATAAGTTTTATTATTCATGACCCTATGACTCTGCTTGCGCTGCCATAACAAAATACGTAGACTAGGTGTGGGGGGGTGTTGCTTAAACAACAGAAATGTATTTCTCACAGTTCTGAAGGCTGAAGCCCAAGGTGAGGGGAGTGAAGAAGGCTAAAACTGAGTTCCCTGGTAGTCCTTCTTGTAAGGAATAATATAGGATCAGAGTCTGCCCTTAGGACCTAATTTAACTTTACTTCCTTACACCAAATAAAGCTACTTTGGGGTTTAGGATTTGATCACATGAATTTGGAGGTTGGGCACAATCCTGGCCATGACTATGACTTTCTCCTAATTGCATTGGAGAATGTAAAAGTACAGGTCATTGGTTGTGGCCATTTTTTGTCTTAATGAGAATGCTGTTTATGTGTCACCATTAAGCCTGATTCTGGCTTTTGAGTTAAGATAAATTTATTTATTTTTAAAATTTTTATTTATTTTTAGAGAGGAGAAGGGAGGGAGAGAGGGAAAGAAACATCTAAATGACAGAGAAACATCGATCAGTTGCATCTCACGTGCCTTCAATGGGGGACATCCTGAACTGCAGCCCAGGCATGTGCCCTGATTGGGAATTGAACCAGCTACTGTCTGAACCTCCCAATGTGTGTTGGGGAGGACACCCGGCCCACTGAGCCACACCAGTCAGGGCAAGATATATTTAAATGTTTTTCAGATATTCATAGATTCCTATTTTATTAGCACATTAAATCATATGGATTTTTACTTTATTAAATGCTTTTTTAGTATCTAGGAAATGATCATATGGTCTTTATCTATTAATGTATTAATACCACAAATTATAGAAGTACAAATTCTATTTTTGAATGATCCTGGTATCCCTGTTCGGTCATGGTATGTTATTTGTATGTTATTCTTTTATGTGTTGTTGGATTGTGTTTACTAATGTTTGAATTAATATTTTTCCATCATTAATTTATAAGTGAGATTGATCTATGTTTTCTTTCCTGGGTTATTTTTGTCAGGTTTGGAATGAGTGTTAAAGCTGTTTTGAAAAATAACTTGGAGGTTTTCTTTTTGGAATACATATTTATGTACTTCACTGTGAATCAGCATGAAACAGGATATTATTAGTGTTTTTTTTTGCAGTGATTCCCTAAATATCTTTTTTAGAGGGAAGTAACACATTATAGCTATCAGTTGTCTGGGTTGGCCCTGTCCCGTTCAAGCTGAAAAAGGGAATGGAGTGGGTAGCAGATATACACGTAGGCCTCAGGGGTATTGCTAGTTTTTTCCAGCTAACCACAGTAAAGCGAGTATCACAATAAATTCATATGTATTTTTTTTTGTTGGTGGAGGGTCTTGTCTTCCATTTGCTTAAAAAAAAAAAAAAAAAAAAAAAAAGGCGGCAGTGGAGGGGGTGGGCAGCACCTCTGTAGAGCAATAATGCGAAGCCCAGTACAATGAGGTTGCCTATATTGCTGAGGCATGAAGAAATGTCAAGGCGCAGGGGAATGTGCCTGCACGTATGAAGGGAAGGTAGAGAGCTATGAGGTTCAGCTGGAACTCTGGGAAGCCAGGGAGCAACCTTGGAGATATTTAGGGTAACAAGAAAACCTTTATATATTGGTCTATTCTGATATTATGAAAATTTATATATTCATACTGTTACCCTGTGGCAAAATGTGAAAAAAGTAAAGGTCATTTCTCCTGTAGTTTCTTCCTCCCCATACCTCAGCCCCCTGCCCCTTCTGCACTTAGCTTGGAATTTACCTGGTGGCAGTCACTGGCTGGACACCAGGACTCTGTCACTTCCCTCCCCTCCCCCCCAAGTGTAACTCCCATATAACATGGCACTTGTATAACATGGTTTCACTCTAACATGGTTTAAGACTTGGGGAAACAAGGCATCATCCTAGAACATGGTTTCACTCTTAACACAGAGAATTAAAGAAATCCATGAACGATACAGAACAGCTTTTAAGAGCAAAAAAATATCTCATTCGAAATTAGGGAATGCTTGAACAATGTGGAATGTCATAAAAGCTTCTAAGAGCAAAAGACATCTCATTTGAAAATTTTCAAATCTGATATGAATATCAGATTTGCCTGCAGAATTTTAAAATTTAGAATTTTAAATCCAGTTTGTTCATGGAGTATTAAGTAGTAACAGATTTTTTTGCAAAAAAGAACAGGATAGAGATCAAGATAATGCTGAAGAAAGTTCAGAGGATGAAGATTATCTTGTCAAAAAGAAAATGCCCTCATTTAATGGTGTTTAGTAGTGATGAGAAAGAAAACATTATTTAATATATATTAATATGTTGTGCTTTTGGTGAAAATTGCTTAAAGGTATTTCTTAATTATAAAAATATAATAGTATGTTTTATTTAATTTTTGGAACCTAGCCCCCTTTTTGGTACTACTTACTTGCTTCGTATAACACAGGTTCGCATAGCACGGTGTATTTTAGGAACCTAACAACAGTGTTACACAGGGGTTACCTGGGCTTGTGTTAATGAACTGTTGGGCCAATCCAAGCTCAAGTGCAAATTGGTGATGGTGGTTCTTTCTTTGTCTTCCACAGGTGATCTGTTTGTATTTTCCAGGACCGTCTGGCAATACTTAAACCCAAAGAGCTAGTGTTGATCAACCAGGCAGGCTTTCAGCACCTTTTTGTGTGTTCATTGGAGCCTTGCTCCCATTTCTAACTCAGTACGGTTAGGGTTAATTTTATGCTTATGAAATCAACCCTTCTTGAAACCATCTTGTTGGGTCTCAGGAGTTGTTGCCTCTTTGAAGGTGTTGACTCCTTTTTAAAGTGTTCTTGAGGTTAATCCTCTAACAGATTTCTAAAATTTAAAGAAAAATAAAAGCCTTTTTTATAGGTTTCTTTTTTTCTTCTTTCTCATGTTAGACACTAGGATTAGATGGGATCATTTTGCTCTTCTTAAATGTGTTTTTTTTTTTTCCTCTTTGGTTCTCTTGCTGCTAGTCCTGAGCGATGATGTTAGTTAGACTTTATAATAGGGCATATGATTATTACATAATAACATGTGCATTGGCTTAAAACTACTTTGGCCTCAAACTGCTCCAATAATGTCTTTATTCCAAATTATGCGTTGATTACAAACTTCACTGAACATACAGATGTATTCCTAAGGACACATTGAAGAACATTGTGACCCTGGCTGGTAGCACAGTGGTTAAGGCGCTGGCCTGCAAACCCAAAGGTTGCAGGTTCGATTCCCCAGCCAGGGCACATAACCAGGTCACAAGCCAGGTCTCCAGCCAGGTCTGTGGCGGGAGGCAGGTGAAACGCAACCATACATTGATGTCTCTCCCCGTCTCTGCCTCTCTCCCTTCCCCTCTTTCTAAAAAATAATGAAATAAAATCTTAAAAAAACAAAACAAAACATTGTACATAAGATAAATCTATGAATGTTGCTTTAACCCCAGATGTCAGTATGCACCCCTTTCTAAAGACAGCCTTTTGAAATGTGACCCCTTGAGCAGTTTTTGGCTTTAAAATTGCAAAGGATTTGGGGGGGGGGGGGCAGTTTACACTTTTCCGTTGTGATATTAACAGATCAGGACACTGCAAATGAAATGGAAGTCGGTAGGATTTAGGGTTCTAAAAGGAGGTTTCTTGTGTGAAAATCAGCTTTTTTTTTTTTTTCCTTCGGCAAGCTGCTTGTCAAGGTTTTCATCAGCCTCTCTTTTCATTTATTTATTTGGTTTGAGGGAGTTTGCAAGTCGTTTGGTGTATTTTGTGCTGGCAGCTCACCGTCAATAACAGAAGACTGAAAATATTCCCGATATGAATATTTAGTAGTTTCTTCTTCCTTTTCTCCCCTAGAGCACCAGTGTTAAACCCCAGACTAAGGGTGGACCCCTGACAAGTCTGCCCTGAGCAGGGCCCTGGGCCTCATGGGCTACTCCTGATTAAGGTCTCAGGTTCTCCTCTGTGTTTCCTATCTCACTAGCTCCTCTCCAATGGTTTGGACCTTTTCTTTCCTTTTTTAAATTAAATTTGTTGGGGTTGATGCTAACCCCTTGTACTCTCTCCAGCCTCCCGCCTCCGCTAGTCACCTTTCTGTTGTCTGCATCTATGATCTTTTTCTTTCATTTGTTTGTTGCTCTTGGTTTATATCCCACATATGGGATCTGACTTAGCATAATACTCTCAATATCCATCCATGTTTTGGACATTACAGTGTTTCATCCTATTTTTTATGGAGGAATAATATTTCATTATATGTGTGTATCACATCTTCTTTTTCCCATCATTTGTTGAAGGACACTTAGGTCATTTCTACATCTTGGATATTGTGACTAATGCTTCAGTGAGCATAGGGGTACATATATATGAATAAATGTTTTCAAATTCTGAGGAAGACTTTGGATTTCTGGGTCATATGGTAGCTCTATTTATAATTTTTTGGGGAACTTTCATACTACTGTTTTCTATAATGTCTGCACCAATTTACATTCCCACTAATAGTACACAAAGGTTAATGTTTCTCCACATCCTTTGCAATATTTGTTACTCCTTGTCTTACTGATAATCTTTTAAATAGGTGAGAGGTGGTATCATTGTGGTTTTGATTTGAATTTCCCTAATAGCTAGTGATGTTGCCCATCTTTTCATGTGTCTGTTGGCCATCTGTATGTCTTCCTTGGAAAATCTTCTATTTGAGTTCTCTAATTTTAATCAGATTGTTTGTGGGCTTTTAAAATTGTTGTTGTTGTTTGAGTTCTTTATATGTTTCAAATTTTAGCCCCTTATGAGAGGTATCATTTACAAATATCTTCTCTCATTCAGGTGGTTGCCTTTTTGTTTTTTAGAGGTTTCTTTTGCTGTTCAGAAGCCTTTTAGTTTAATATAGTTCCATTTATTTATTTTGCTTTTACTTCCCTTGCCTTTGGGTCACGTTCCCAAGACTTCCCTGAGACCAAATTCCATAGTTTAATGCCTAGATTTTTTCCACATATTTAATTGTTTTAGGTCTTATATTCAAGTCTTTCATCTATTTTGAGTTATTTTTTGTGTATGGTGTCTGATAGCAATGTAGTTTCGTTCCTTTGCATGTGGCTTTCCAGTTTTTCCAAAGTCATCTATCAAAGCTACTTGCTTTTCTCTCATTCTATGGTTTTGGCTCCTTTGTTGAAAATTAGTTGCGCGTGTACATACGTGTGGGTTCATTTGGCCCATTCTTCAACCCTTCTGACCAGCATTGGGACGTATCTTTCCTGGTTCCAGTGCTTTCCATTGTTAAAAGGTAAACTGAGGCATATTCAAAATTTTAGGAGATTATTTGAGCAAAAATCTGTTTGAATCTAGTAGTGCCAAACCCACAGGGATTAGGACCCCTCCACCAACAGCAGCTCAGGTGAGAGACTTACACAGAGGAAGTGAGGAAGCCAAGCAAGGAAGTCTTTGACTGGCTCTCATTTAAAGTTTATTGGCTGCTTGTGATTGATTGCTCTTAGTGGTTCGATTTCATGACCTTGAGGCATTTACAGGCTTAGATTTTTGTTTGCTTACATGGGCCACCAGGTAATTAGAGTCACTTGAGTCTAATGGGCTCCTTGTCGAACTAATTTAACGTTATCAAGGCATTTCCTGGAATTCTAGAAGAGCATCATTAAATAGTGAGGGAGCGCTCACACCTGGGTGGCAACATCAGAGAGTATTTGTTGGAGAAGCTGCCATTTAAAATGGATCTTTAAGATGAGTTGAATTTTGACAAGGGTTGTCAATCCATCAGGCACACCTTCTCATGCCACATAATTCCTGACTTCCCCGCAAAGCCCCTCTCCCTAGAGGCCTTGAAGGAATGTTGGTTGTGCTGACAATTTTAGACCCTGGCTCAGCCTGCTGCCTAAACATAAAGTGAGCGAAGTCAGAACCAAGTTTCCTTCTTCTGTCTTTGTATTTTTGGCAGTGAGCAGACACTGGTAAAACGAGACAATTGACATGTTGAGGAGACATTTTCTCTCCTGAAAAATAAGTTCGACATTGTACGTTCCATGTCCTGTGAATGTATATGCATACCGGTGGTTGCATTTATAGCAGTACAACTGAGAATGTGCAAACGAAGTCTGGGAAGTGCCAAATGGTGTCCTCCAGCATCTCGCGGAGCTTTTCTGGTGTGAGAAACTTTCCATCAGGTAGCAGTTCGTTTCGGTCCAATTTATTTAACTCGACTTTGAATGAAAACCTAGGGAAAGAGGCTAGAATTTTGGGCAAAGAAGCCATAAAGCCTTGCAGGGGAGCATCTTTTCACCTTCTTATTGTGATTTTCTTTTTCTCTGGTCCGCTGTTAGGCTCCCTCTGTGCCCCTTGACCCTGGGGGTGGCCACCCAGGCAGGGTTGCAGGTACGCGTTGCCCTGTGGTGGACCTGCTGGGTTCCTTCAAGAGACTGGTGAGCAAGAGATTGTCTCCCTGAAGAATTGAGCTCATAGGCTTTTCCAAAGTGCTCTGCTTCCCCCAGTGAGATGAAGTCCCTCAAAACCATAGGGAGGTGGAACCTGGGTTCACTTGGTCACAGTTTTTCACATGCAAATCAAAAGCCGTTCTATTAACTTATCCACATGTTGACATGTTAAGACCCGTCTTCTTCCTTTTGTCCTAGTTTGACTTCTTGAATTAAATTTTTTAAATTTTGTTATTTCTTTGTTGGCATGTTTGTTTTTGTTTCCTAAGGCAGAAAAAACAAAAACAAAAACAAACCTTTGGGTCTTTTCAGGCAAAATGTAACCCAAACTGAATTGCATGGAGCACTGGTGGTGGGTGTGGGCGGGGTGGGGGTGGTCTATGGAGAATATTTTCCTGGTCAATTTAGTTTGGGAAAACCCTAAGTGTTGTGCCTTCCCTGGGTTGCTTCCCAGTGTTCATTAGCATATTCAAGACTGAGAAGTTTGCCCTTTATAGGTTTTAAAACTTTGTTTAGCCTAGCATTTGCGGAGCTTGTTTTTTTTTCCCCCGCTTAGGATTTCCCCCCACCCCTTCCTAGCACCACTTGACATCAGAGGGGTGTAAGCTTTCTACAGAACAGCCTGGACTGTGCAGAGCAAGACCCTCACAGCTTGTAGGAGCTTCTCTCTGTACTTCACAAACGTTTTTGCTGGTGGGACTAGCTTAATTTTGAGGCATGAAGGGGCTTGGATTTCTTTTGCTGTAAAAGCTCATGCATTTTGCAAAGAATTCCAAGGATCTGTGCTTAAAACAGGCAACCATTGTAATTTGAACATTTTGAGAGTGGTCTTCTTTGCCCCAGGGGAGCCATGACAGCCACCCTGAAGCAGTTAGTTTTCAGACTATGTGAAGTCTGCCCTCTGAATATTTTTATTCATACATCATTCAGCATACGCAAAACCATCTAGCTGCATCCCACGTCTGTGTGAGTCACTTTTTTAAAGTACTTCTTTTTCAAAAAGTGTCTCATGCACATAGATAATTAGATAAAAACAGATAAAAATAAATCTTGTTGTTTAATTAAAAAACCCAAATGAGTCTTAAGAATCAAATACATATGTTTCTCACTTACTTGGATTACCAATAATTACCACCTTTGGGCTGGTCTCATTCCAAGCATGCAATTTAGCATTTTTTTTTTTTTAGCATAAAAATGAGTAATATGAAAACAGCATGTCCAAATAGAGGTGATACTGTATTCAATTCTTCCAAATGACTCAATATAAACAGAAAATGGAAAAGTTTATTATAACCATAGGCTTCAGGTTAACAGCACCTTGTATTTCTTTTCCCAGGCTGAATAAAGATGCTGCCCTGATGGACAGCAACTTTCCAATTTTTATGCTTTGCTTTCAAGATTGTTGCCCAGGAAATGGGATGTTTCAGGTTACGCATTCCTATTGAATGGATTTACTGATTGGATGATGTTTGTCAGAATTGGAACCTGCTATTACCTATTATTTCATCATTAAATTTAATGTATAAAAAGTGTAATTTTATAGCTGTTCATTACTGTGTTAATTTAACTTAATGCAAGTTGATCGTTCAGCTAGAGTGGCACTCCTTTAAGCACATGGTTGAAATGAAAAGATGCTAACTGTAGTTGGACTGTGTTCTGAGCACTGAGAGGAGTGTTTTGCAGCTCAGGAGAACATTTGCTTTTGGAAAGGCCCAGCACACTGAGCCAGGTCAGTAATTTAGTGCTGCAGGCCGGTGCCTGTTTTTACTTCAGGCATGCACTGCCAGGGAAGGGGCATTTTGTAAAGGAGAACACACGTGTGTAATATATTAATTTTGCAGAAAAGAGTTTAAGGTCTGTTTTTTTAAGAAGGTTAATACTCAAAATCATAGAAGACAGCTGAACCTCAATGTTCAGGTTTGAGCCCCTTCCCCCTCTCTCTCATAAGAGAATATTTTTGAAAGTTAAACCAGTAATTGTTGCTGATATTTCCTGTATTGTACGTATAGGCTGCAGATTAAATGAATGATGAAGAACCTGGAAAGAAAACATGTCAGATTTTGTGGTATTCAGAAGGCAGGTTTAAGCCCTGGCTGGTGTGGTTCAGTTGTTTGAATTGTCATCGCATAGCCTAAAGGTTGCATGTTCAATTCCCAGTCAGGGCATATACGTGGGTTTTTGGTTCAATCCCCGGTCTGGGCATGTATAGGAGAAAACCAATTAATGCTTCTCTCTTGCATCATTGTTTCTCTCCCTTCCTCACTCTCTAAAAGCAATGAAAAATATTTTCAGGTGAGGGTTAAAAAAATTTTTTTAATAAAATAAAAAGAAGGCCGTTTTAAAGTAAGTATATATAGATTTCTTTGGAATAATTTCACTTAGATTGGGACATGTTGGCCATGTTTACTTGGATCTGGAGAGATCAATGCTCTTCCTTTTTTGGCTTGTCAGCCACTAGGTGTTGGGCCATGACTTCTAGGAATGGGTGGATGACAACAAGGAAATTCTGGGAAGGAGCATATGCAAAGCTGAGTCCTTTCTCGACATTGGACTTAAAATAAATGTCATGTTTATGACCCTTATTTTAAAAGCATAAACTTAGGAAAAGATAATATCCTGAACATGCAGCACTGTGACCAAAGTTTCCAGTGCTTTACATTGTCATTGTGTCATTCTGTTAGGATTGCCACCATCCCTATTGCCAGCCTTGGGTTAATGCATCAGCCCTAGTGTGTCTGAATTACATATTAATCGAAACACCAAAGAACTGCCCTTTTTCCTCTTCAAATGAATTGTCTTATTTATTTTTCCAGTTTCATTGAGCTATACTTGATACACATCACTATATGAGCTTAAGGTGTACAGCATAATGATATGACTTATAATACTGTGAAATTATTGTCCCAATTAGATATCACCCATAGATAGATACAAGAGTAGAAATGTTTTTCTTGTGATGAGAACTCTTAGGAACTACTCTCTTAACTTTTGAGTGTGTATATATATATATATATATATGTATATATATATGCAATATTAATTATAGGTTGTACATTGCATCTCCAGTACTTGTGTATCTTACAACTAGAATTTTACACCATTTGACCACCTTGATCCAATCCCTCCCCTTGCCTCCATGCCCCACCTCTGAGCTTAGGAGTTTTTATTAGTTTGTGTTTAGATTCCACGTGTGAGATTATACAGTATTTGTCTTTTTCTGTCTGATTTATATTTATTTCATTCAGCATAATTCCACCCTTGTAGAATATGGGAGTATTTCCTTTTTTTATGGATGAAAAAACTTTATTTTGTGTTTGTGTGTAACTTTTTTTTAGATTTAATTTTATTGTTGTTGTACTACATTCATCCCCTTTTTGCTCCCCTTCTTTATCCATTCATTCACCGATGGACATTTGGGTTGATTCCATGTCTTGGCTAACATAAATGATGCTGCTGTGAACATGGGAAAACACACATTTCTTCCATAAAGTGTTTTTGTTTTCTTCAAATATATTCACAGAAGTGGAATTGCTGGATCATATGATAGTTCTATTTTTAATTTTTGAGGAACCTCCATACTGTGTTTTCCATAATGGCTGCACCATTCATAATTCTGTTAGCAGTGTACAAGGGTTCTCTTTTCTTTACCTCCTCATCTGCATTTGTTATCTCTGGTCTTTCTGTTGATCACTGTTCTAACAGGTGTGAGATGATGTTTCATTGTTGCCTTAATTTGCATTTCCTTGATGATTAGCAATACTGAGCAACTCTGAAGCTACCTGTTGGCTAGTCACATAACTTCTTTGGAAAAATGCCTATTTAGGTCTTTGTCCATTTTTAAATGGGATTATTTGGTTTTTGCTATTGTGTTGTTTGAGGGGTTTTTTGGTATATATTTTGTATATTAGCCCCTTTTCAGGTATGTGCCTTGCAAATAGTTTTCCATTCCATAGGTTATTTTATTTTTTTTTTTTTTTCATTTTGCTGATTGTTTCCTTTGCTGTGCAGGAGCATTTTAGTTTGGTATAGGTCCCACTTATTTATTTTTTTTCTTATTGCTTGTGATTTAGGTGTCATATCCAAGAAAATCATTGTTAAGACCCATATCAAGGAGCTGTTTCCCTATTTTTTCGCTTAGGAGTTTCATGGTTACAGGTCTTATATTTAAGCCTCTAATACATTTTGAGTGGTGTTAGGGTACTCATTGCTTTACCTGTGAAAATCCAATCATTCAATTTTTCTAGCACCATTTATTGAAAAGACTTTTCCCCCCATGTTTTTTTTAGCTTTCTTGTCAAATCTTAGTTTACCATGTATGCATGGGTTTATTTCTGATCTCTTAATTTTGTTCCGTTGATCTGTGGTCCCTTTTCATTGCAGTACCATATGATTTTTGTTGCTATAGCTTTATAATATAGCTTGAAATCAGAAATTGTGATGCCTCCCACTTTATTGTTATTTCTCAAGATTGCTTTGGCTATTATTTTGCATCTTTTGTGGTTGCATATAAATATTAGGGTTTTTTTTTTTTTTTTTTTTTTTGACTTGTGAAAAATGCCTTTGGACTTTTTGTAGGGATTGCATTGAATCTATAGACAGCTTTGGATAGTAGGGATATTTTAACAATATTTTAAATGAACACAATATTCCTTTGTTTTTTCCCCCTTTCACTCCATGAACACAATATTCCTTTTCATTTATTTGTGTTTGCTTCACTTTCTTTTATCAATATATTGTAGTTTTCAGTGCAAAGATCTTGCCCTTCCTTGGTTAACTTTGTTTGTAAGCATTTAACTGTTTTTGATGCCATTATAAAAAGGAGTGTTTTCTTTCTTTTTCTTTTTTTTCCAGATAAATCACTGTGAGGAGAACTGCTTTTAAAAAAAATTATATATATTTTTACTATATGTTCATTTATTGCTTGTTCATAATAAGTAAGTAAAATCTTTTTTCCCAGTTACCTTGTGGTGACAGGATCCCCATAGTGTTTTATATCATTGTAGTCTAATGTATTTTTTATATTTTTTAATAAAAAAACCCTACTTGAAGGATTTTGCTTGAATTGTCATCTGTAGATTAAATTTCAAACATTAGATACAAATTACACATTTACTCAACTATAAACTTCACCACTAAACTGGAACCATCTCTAGGGTCAAGTGTAACAGTTGGTTAACAATGCCCACAGACGTCACATAACCATTTAAGAAAGAAAAGGAGGGATTGTATATGGGAGGAAAATACATAGGAAAAATGTAAATTCTCCTAATGGCTTTGTGGGCATATCACTCTGGGGGGCGTCAGATTCTTGGTGTAGGGATGATGATGACAGCCATAGATTGTGAGCTTGTATGGCTAGGAAATATTCCACACTCTTTCAAGAATAGTCGAGAATAAATTCTGGAGGTGGCACACTAAATTAGAATCAACTCCTTAAAAGAAAAACAGATGATAAATACAGGTGTTCAAAACAAATTCTATTTGGATCTTTTGGTAGTTTTTATTCTCCTACTTTTGAGGAGCCGGGAGCTACTTACCCTCCACCAAGACAAAGCTTTCACTCCTTCACCCAACTATGGGTTGACAGTTTTCCTGTTTCAGAGCTGGTAGGTAGATGGCAAGGTAACACTCCCGGTCGTTCATGTTTGGTTGCCCTTCTGTTTAATTTGAAATGGTTTGTCAGGTCTGGCTCCTACTATTGCTTCATGTCAATGAGATTTTCTGATGGGCCAGTTTATCACTTTCCACCGTCCCTCTTAGTTCACCACCCTTGGTCCACGTAATCCTGCTTTCTGCTGTCCTGGTGCCAGTCAGTGCACTTGCACGTAGAGATGAGCTGGCATTTGTAGCTACATGATTTTAGGGTTTGGTGGTAGGTTTTATTTAAATCTTTGAAATGTGGAAATACAAGTCTCTGACGTTGAAAATGTGAGAATAACATCAAAGTGTGAGAAAAGCTCTCACACTTAAATATTATTCTCACACTTTGGGGAACAAAATAGACTTTATTGGTAGGTTGTGTCTGCACTTGCTGTAAGTGGAATGTATCATATTATCCCTCCAAGTTATGCTATAAACAGGCAGTGCAAAAGTTTTATAAAAGCAAACATTTAACTGGTACATCTGCCAGAAATAAAACAATATAATGAAGAAAGTGAACCTGTTACTGTTAGAAAAAAGGCAAAGGGAGGGTACTTTTGTGATTTATAAGGGTTTTTGATTTTGTCTATAAGGATGGTCTTACCCTCAAGAAAAGCAGAGCCAAACTGAATTCTTCTACTGAAGCAGTGAAGTTCACATCACAGATAAAATTTCGATAAGAACTAATGACTTTAATCAAGGCTTTTGATCTAGTTCATTCCAGATTAAAAAAGGAATGAAGATATTTTTTTAAATCCTCACCTGAGGAAGTTATCTTTATTGATTTTAGAGGGAGGAAGGTGGAGAGAGAGAAAAATGTATGTGATAGAGAAACATTGATTGGTTGCCTCCTGTATGTGCTGCATTCGGGGATCAGACCCTCAGCCTTTTGGTGGGTGCATGGGGTGACACTCCATCAACTGAGCCACCCTGCCAGGGCAAGGTACTAATTTTTATTACATTTATTTTATTTTAAAAATTTATTATTTTTAGAGAGAGGGGAAGGGAGAGAGGCGGAGAGGCAGAGAGGGAGAGAGACATCCATGTATGGTTGCCTTTCACGTGCCTTCAGCCATGGATCTGGCTGGAGACCTGGCTTGCAACCTGGTTATGTGCCCTGGCTGGGAATTGAACCAGCCACCTTTGGGTTTGCAGGCTGGTGCCTTATCCACTGTGCCACTAGCCAGGGCTAAGGTACTAATTTTTAAATTATGTTTTTAACTGATGGATAATGTTTCAATAAAGACTTTGGTTTATTTCACCAATAGATCCATTCTACCTGTATTTAAAAACTAATGTAAATAAACTGTGGGTCTCTTCATCAGTTTTCAGTTTCAGTTCTGGTACTGTTTGGTTTGATTTCTGTTCCTGTGAAGAGTTTTCATCTTGAAAAAGCAAGCTAGCCCTGGCTGGTGGCTCAGGTGGCCTGCAAACCCAAAGGTCACTGGTTCAATTCCCAGCCAGGGCACATAACCAGGTTGCAAGCCAGGTCTCCAGCCAGGTCTGTAGCTGAAGGCAGGTGAAAGCAACCATACATTGATGTTTCTCTCCCTCTCTGCATCCCTCCCTTCCTTCTCTCTCTAAAAAATAATAAAACCTTAAAAAAAAAGCTAATTATTGACTAAGAATGTTGACTTTAATGTGCACCCTCCAAAACCAAGGAGAGAACTGAATAATTACACAGATACCAAAGAATAAAAACATCTATACAAACATGATTTTGATTAAATAGGTAGGTAAAACCCAAATAAGAATTCTTTTTATGTGTTTTTTCCTAACAGAACAAGTAATTGTTTACCTTTCAACTTTGTCACCGTAGGGAAAAATAACTTTACATGGTGTGTGCTCCTGAAATCTCTCAGGACAGTGGCTTGTTGGAAGGTGCCACATTTCTTGAGATAACACTCAGTAAAGGATGGGCTTAGTAACTTACTGGGAAGGAAAATGCCTGTTTTCCCATGAAGGCCCATAAAACTCTGAAAGTCTCAAGGTGTGACCACACCTGTCAGACACTTTTTTATGTATGGTTTTAGGCCAAGGAACACTAGAGAAGGCCTGAGTCATGTTTGACCACTGTGATGTGCATTTGTTAATCTAAAATACAATGCACACCTAACGTTTCTTATAAATCAGACTTGGACCTTTGCATACCCAAAGGGCTGAACGTAGGGATTTTTGCTCATCTTTTTTTTTTTTTTTTTTAAGATTTTAGTATTTTCAGAGAGAGGGGAAGGGAAAGAGGCAGAGAGGGAGAGAAACATCTGTGTATGGTTGCCTTTCACCTGCCTTCAGCTACGGACCTGGCTGGAGACCTGGCTTGCAACCTAGTTATGTGCCCTGGCTGGGAATTGAACCAGCAACCTTTGGATTTGCAGGCCAGCACCTTATCCATTGAGCCACCAGCCAGGGCAGCTCAGGTCTTTATGGTTAATAATAAAAGCTAATATTTGTTAAATGTTTGCTCTGTTCTCGGCACTCTTCTGCATGTATTCTGTGGATCTTGCCTTACAGGATTTGTGAGGCACTATTACTATGCTCCGGCCTTGTGAAAGAGGAACTTAGGTACAGAAAGTGAACAGAAGCTGGTCATGAACCCCAGCAATAGGCTGCAGAGTCCACACCCTGTGCCAACTCTAGACTACGTGTCCCTTTGTGGGAAAGGAACTCTTTTCTTTTTAAGGCACAGTGATGAAGAAACTTGACAGTGTGTTCTAAAACTACTAATCATTAGTATGCCCTCCAAATCTAGCAGACTGTCTGTGCTTTCAGACTGGCCTGGCCAAGCCGATTCTCAGACTTTGGAAGGTTTCTGCAGGAGAGATATGACGTTTCAATGAGCCATGCATGGCTAAATCAGGGTGCTAAATATGGGTGCCAAGTAAGGTCCGATGCAGAAGGAAAGCAGCTTGGGGCTGCTCTGTGATTCCAAAAGTCTGCGACCGACCTACCTGCACCTGCCAGAAATCAGGCGTATCCTAAAAGCGCCCAGACGGTGGGTTTCAACAAACCAGCCTGGCTTCCACTTCAGTTGTGTTTAGGTAAGGTGCCTGCCTTCCTGAGGTGGACTTTGGAGAATTTCAGTGTATTTGGCTGCAGTTAGAGATTATTTTTATTGAGCCTAATGATACAGTAGAGAGAGGGCTAAGTTTTAGAAAAGGGGAAAAGGCATGAAGACAAAGCTTCCCTGAATTAAAAGGGCACCTTAACAAGATGCCAGAGCAAGGAGTCAGTTTCAGGTGGGAGGAAAGCAGAGAAGAAAAGCTGATGCAGGTGCAGTCACGGCCTGAGAGTGCCTCCGCTGGACCCTTTTGTCTGTCCGGGCTCCCCCTGGCCACTCCTCACCTCAGACTCAGTTTGTCCCCTGGCTTGCAGAGCATCACGGTCTCTGCCGACACCTCCTCCCTCTCTGATCCATCAGTAGCCTTCCATTTTCCAGGTTTCTTCATCCTGACATACGCTTCTCCAGACTCTTCTTGCTTTGGGTCATTTTTGTTTCAGTTTGTTTTGTTTTCGCCACAAGATGATTATGCAAACCTGCTGAAAGGACAGATTTAACTTAGTTCACTGCTGTGACAACCAGTACCTTAAGCCTTGTGAGAGTTATGCAATTGAAATTTATAGCTGTCCCATCATTAAGAGATTCAAGGAAGGTGTGCAGAACTGCTTTTCTTTCCATCCCCGGAGGGCCTTAGTGTTTTACCATGTAGAACCTTACATGCTATCTGATTGGCACTATCTTATATCTTTGTTAATCATTTGGAAATAGTGCTTAGAAAGGAAAGACAACTTTTATTTGGGGATAAGGAACAAAGCTACTGTTTCTTTTATACATATTCTAGTATTTGCAGTTTTTCTTTTAAGGAGTTTACCTTTTGAGGCATGCGTAGTTACTATTAAACTGTTGTGTTCCCAGAGTTGGAAGAAGCTAATAAAACACAGGCTATTTTTATTAACTGCCAAGTTTCACAACAGCGGAGTGTTCCAGTTTGATATAAAGAGATATAGAGCCAGATTTATTCAGTGAGTTCTTTATATTTATAAAAGTGTCCACAGTAAAAACAGCACACATTTATACAGGTCAATCATATAAATGTACTGAGCAAACGATGGTACCAATCTTATGGGCTGTGTTTCCCACCAGCCGGGCAGTTTGACCTTATTTATAGAACAGAAGGTAAATTCTGTGTTTGCTTTTCAGCTGTTTGCCTTTCTGACAGCAGTACTGTTACAACAGAATGTACCCAAGGCCAAAGGAAATTCTATTTATGTTTAGAATTGCCAAAGCACAAGCCCTTAATTATGGCACTTCAGTTTTTTAGAATTGTAATTATAGCACATTGAAATTTACATTTTCATTATTCATCTTTGACATTATTTATTGCAGGATCATGAGTTTATTAAAGATAATATTGGAAACAAGAAGAAGGTCTGAACTGGGCTATATGATGTCTACAAAATAGGAATAAAGATGATTATATTATGGAAAAAAATTTTTAAACAGGAAAAACATTTCTAAATACTTTGCTGAACTGCCTTCATGTTGTCAGTTTATTGATCATTCAAACATCTGGTAAGATATAAAAAATCAATAATTTTCCTGTTGACATGTGTTTATTCTAGTTTTTAATGTGGTTATTTTGGGGGAAATTAAGATGAATTGAATTTATTTTTCTGGAATGGCATGGTTTCCATAAACCACTCTGAATTATGCATTTCAGTGAATTTCAACTTCCATTTTATACAGAGAATAGACAGATTAGTGAGTGAATTCTCTCTTTTTTTAAAAGAGACTTGAATGCATATCTGATTTCTTTGAAAAAGTGAGAGGGAGGGCAGGAGGGAGAAAGGGGGAGAAGATGGGGAATGCCCTGAAGCACAGGGACTCTCCCCATTGTCTTCAGACCCACCAGGAATCCAGGGTCCCGCATCCACCCCCAGTTCCAGTTCAGTGCTATTTTTCCCAATGAAAACTTCCCAAGTTGCCAGTTTTGAATTTTTGCCAAAGAGAAATGAGTGCCCAAACTGAGGAGTCAGGTCTCCTTTTGCTCAGTCCTGTACCCCTTTCCTTCGACTATCCCATAAGTATTGGAGTTTGTGGCTCAGTATATTTTTTCCCCACTGTACCCAATTAGGGCTTAGATTTTAGAACATTGACTTCCATTTTGTATTTAATGTGTTCATACATGAAAAGTTCTTAGGATGTTGTCTAACAGATAATCGACAGTAGAGCAGGTTTGCTATTAGTATTACTGCTTCCATAGCATAAGTAATTTGATCCTGGTTTCTCACACTTTCCAATAAATGGCCAAAGCACTCTGTAACCTCCTTCAGTCCTTGCTCCACAAGCCCTGGGTCCCTACCCCGCCTCACCCCACCCCACCCAGCACATGTACAGCTTCCCAAAGACCACAGCCATGTTCCCTCCAGAGGGGCTGGAGCCACCCTGCCCCAGCAAGCACCTCTTAAATCTAGAAGACTCTCTGACAGAGTATAGATTCCATTTTCCAAGGATGAATCAAAAAATTTCAAGATGGCACGTCTATTTATTTTTAACAGGTGATTGTGCAAATAGTGGAAACATTTTGTTGAGACCTGAGAAGGATCAGGTCATCTGGAGAGTTGTTGAGAGAGGCGCTGGGAAAAGCGAGGGCAGGAAAGTTAGTGACTGTCACGCTCATGCCTGAGCTTGTTCAAAAATGGTTAAGGCTTCCCAGAAAACATGCTAGTGAACCCTCTCTTAGGTGAATTGTATTTTGCCTCACTGAAAACAGAGGTTTGGAGTATGGGTACATCCTAGGAACGGGAAACTGCTATATGTGCTAAAGTTATTCATATGGGTGGAGGAGTGGGAAAACTTATATTTGCAATCAGGAGGTCTGATTCAGTTTCAGTTACTACTGATGAGCTGGATTTTTAAAAAAGTGATCACGTGAGGATACGTTTATTGATGTGTGTGTATGTGTGTGAGAGAGAGAGGGGAAGGGATACAGAGAGAGAAGCATCGATTTGATAACATCCATTGGTTGATCTCCCATATGTACCCCATCCAGGACTGAACCCGAAACCTAGGTGTGTGCCCTGACCTGGGATCAAAACCACAGGCTTTTTGGTGTATGGGACCATGCTCCAACCACCTGAGCCACACCTGGCCAGGACGGATGAGCTGGTGATACCACAACTACACTGGGAAGATCAACACCAGCCTTCTCTTTGTTTCTTCTTGAAGCCCTCACTTATTTTTTTTTATGAATTTTATAAACACTTTGAAACACATAAAAATGGGAAGAAATATTTAGGGAAAACCCACCTTACCGTGGATTCCAGCAGTCATGGTGCCATTGACAACATCCTGTATTGAGTACTTATGTGTTAAACCCCTTACCTGCATTGTCCACATACAATCCTCTTAGTGAGAGATAGATTTACTTCTCCCCATTTTATAGGTGAGGAAATCAAAGCCAAAAAGAAGTTAAATTGCTTGCCATATGTTTAGTTATGAAGTGGCGGAACACGATTTGAATCGACCTGTTAACTCTGAATTCTCAATGTCCAACCACCACCTTACCACCAAACTTCTCGTGCTGCTAACAACAAAGCCTTCACTCGATTCTTCCATGTTCATAGAATCAAAATCTTCAAAGCATCGAAATATTTAAAGCCCACTATAAAATACTTGTCTTTTCAAATCTTCAGGTGCCTTGCTTTATCTCCCTGAGCCTCTCTTTTTCTACCTGGAAGATAAAAGGGTTCAGAATCTTCTGAGCCTCTTCCAGTTCTAAGATCATGTAGAACCAGCTACCATACCTGTAATCACTGTATACATATGACATTCCTTCCAGCACACATCTGAGGCATCTTCATTTTATAGTTGAAGAAACAAGTAATTACTATGCCAATATTTTTAAAAGATTTTATTTTATTATTTTTAGAGAGCGGGGAAGGAGAGAAGCAGAGAGGGAGAGAGACATTAACGTATGGTTGCCTTTCACCTACCCCCAGCCATGGACCTGGCTGGAGACCTGGCTTGCAACCTGGTTATGTTCCCTGACTGGGTATCGAACCAGCGACCTTTGGGTTCTCAGGCTGGCACCTTATCCACTGTGCCATCAGCCAGGGCTATTATGCTAATACTTTTATAATCAATTTTATGCCTTCTCTTCAGAGTAGTGGAAAATAATTAGGCACTCAAGGTTCAGGAAAAGGTTTCTACAGATGCTGTCATATCCCCTTCTCTCCCTCTTCTTTCTGCTTCTTTTCCTCCGTTTTTTTCTCTTTGCTTATTGACAAGGAAGGGAGACATTATTATCAAGATAGAACTGTCCAGATCATTTTGGAGTTCGTAAGCAGTTAGTTATCTTCAATTATTTATTGTTTGTGGATTCTCTGTCTCTCTCTAGGTTGTGAATTATCTTTGGATTTTATTATTTTAGCTGTGAAAATAACTTTTTAATTTTTTATTGTTGTTCTGTTACAGTTGTCCCAAATTTTCCTCCTCTGCCCAGCCCACCTGCCTCTCCCACAGTCAATTCTCATCCTGCTTTCCATGTCCATTGGTCATTCATACATGTTCTTTGACTAATGCCCTTCTGTTCTTTTCACCGTCATACCCCTCCTTTCTGGCCACTGTCAGTTTGTGCAGATGCTGTTAAGAAATTGAATCTGTCTGAAACTCTGCTGGCTGACTCTGGTTTGGTCCCCTGTCCCTTTGGCCTCTGAGGACTTTATGGCCAAGAAAGGAAAGAAAGGTGGTGGTCTGTGTTCGCATTCCTCTCTTCTCAGTCTTGCCCTCTCTATCACAGACAGACCTCAGGATTGGAAGGTTAAAGCGGAAAACCAGGTAGATGGAGACGTTGCCTGCTTTCCTCTAATGCTTCATGAAGCCCAGCAGAGGGTAGACATAAGGCCCAGGGGGTCTCACCTTTGATTCATTTACCTTTCATTACAATTGAGACTTTGATAGCATCATTTAAAACCCTGTCACACTGTCACTTTTTAAAAATTATGGTAAAACAAACATCATACAATTTATTGTTTTAATCATTTAAAAAGATGTCATTCATCAGTTTTCAGTACAATCGCAGTGTTGCATAACCATTGCCACTATCTAGTTCCAGAACTGTCACCCACTCTAACAGAAACCCTGTGTTTATTGAACAGTTAGTCTCCATACCTTCTCCCCTAGACCCCAACAGCCACTGATCTAGTTTGTCTCTATTTGCTTATTCTGGATAATTTATATAAATGGAGTTACGCAATATGTGGCCTTTTGTATCTGGCTTCTTTCACTTAACATGTTTTTAAGAAAACATTGACATTTTAAACCAGCAGGTATTTTACTATATATATTTTTTGCCTTTTAATCACAAGTGGTACCTGAATATTTAGCCTCTTCACATGCCTTCTGTAACATCCAGAGAAGGAAAATCTAGACGTGAAGACGATATCTAGAAATAGGAGATCACATAAAGAGGAGACATATTTCCATAATGACTTGTAAAAGTGCCAAATGCAGATTTTGATTTTCTGCCCAGCTGGAAAGTCATTTAGTGTTAACGAGACATGTGAATTCTTAAATTATTCATTTTTTTAAAAAATTATTCTCAGCTACTTTAATTCATGGTACTAAATTATCCTCTGAAGGGTCAGGGGCATTTGAAGATGGGGATGGGTCATAGGCAGAGCCAGGTGTCCATGTGCAGGGCTAGATGGTGGTTCTCTTGCCCGTGCCCACTGCCTACTCCTGCCCGTGACCTTCACTTATCACATGGCTTCCTTTCTCTCAGGCTGTGTGCTGCGTGGTCAATGTTGAATTGTTCCTGAGAGAATAGATCGATCCCTTGTGATCTGCTTTGATTCCCCCTGGAGGAAATTCAATAATTCTCCTCACCCCTTCTCTGACAGATATCACAACTTTCATGTGTCCCTGGCAGTTGAGAACCAGAGAGAGGACATTGCGACCCTTCTGTAAAGCTGGAAAGGCCAAGGGAGTGTATGTGACAAAATTGATCACCCACCCTGGGATTTCTCTCTTCCTGTACCCTGAGTTCCCTAACAATCAGCCTCATAGGGCTGTGCTCATGGTACTTGTAATGTTATTTATTTGTACGAGAGTCAAGGGAATTCCAGTGATGAGGCCAGTGGGCAGTTCATTGCAAACAGGAGGCTCCTGGAATGACAGCATCACTTGGGGTCTTGCACATTTTATGGGACTCACCTTAAATTTATATACTGCTTGGGTATTTTTTCTTACTTATTTGCAGTTACAAATAATAAAGGTAAGCTAATCATTCTCAGGCCAGTTTATCATCCCTTCTTAGTGCTTTTTGTGTACCCCTGGAGGGAAGAAAACCTTGCACACAGCCATTGTGGTATAGGGGAAATACGGGAGTCAATCCAACTTAAGTAGAAATGACAAGTAAGCTGACTCCTGAAGTTATGTTTCAGTATGAAACCAAAAGCATTTTCCTTCCCCTTTCCCTTCTCATTTTTCCCCCCTCCAGATTTAGAATCCTTTGGGTTAGCCTCTTCTACTCACTGCATAATGAGGTGGATTAATTAGCACCTGTCCTATAGGTGTTAGAAGTTGGTGCGTACAGTGTGGACTGTTTACACCAGACCACTTAAAAAGAGACTGTGGGGCTTCCAGCGTCTGGTCCTTTGACATTTTCATAAATTAAAAATACTGAGAGTTAGCCATAGTACCATGTTCTTGCTGGACAGGCGAATGGCCTTGTGCTGGGGGATCTGTCTGGACGGCCTATGGTAATGATGGCAAATGAACTTCAAGACAACTGTTGAAAAATACTGGAATCCTGCATTCTGTTGTTGAAATATTCCGTCAAAGGAAAGAAAACCAGCTGAAGTGCCACCAGTGCAATATTGTAGTAGGCAACTGGAAGTAAATCCCTGAATTGTCAGATAGGCAGCATATTGATAGTGCCATTAATTTGGTTTGGGAATCATAGTGTAAGAAAAGATAATGTTGGGAGGGTGGGGAAGGGGAGAGCAGAGAGAGGTGGGGATGAGATGAATGTCATACAACAGCAACAATAAAATTTAAAAAATAAAAGAAAATATTGGGCAGTAGGAAAATGACTGCCTGTTTGTTTGGATAAGTATTTGCTAAACACTTCAGTGAAATAACAAGTTGTTTAAATAAAGGGCCTAAGTCAAGGGCCTAAATAAAGGGCCTGTGAGGCCTAAAAGGGCCAAGATGTAGACCTTTTTTGTGACCCTGGGTCACACATCTCTCACATCCTACCAGTTTCAACGTTGTGTTTAGTTTGTTCAGTAATTTGCATGAGGAAGATTGACTATTCCTCCCATGTCATCCTCCCAAGTCAGTTGGGGATGGTGTTATTCAAGTTACTTCATCTGGAGAAATAAACCAAGTCCTTTCCCTCTCAGAGAAGGGCTGCCAGGCATAGTTTATCACACGCTCAAGGTCGGAGGGCATAGCCAGCGGTGTACAGGGAAGCAGTTTGAAGACTGTGACACACTGCCTTTCAGAGATGGTCCCCTGCCGGATCTTTCCTGGGTAGGTGTCTAATATCGTAATACAGTTATAATTGGATTTTAATTGCAATCTGATTTTAGTGTGTGTATGTTCCAGTTTGCCGCTACAGAAGGACAGTGCTCCAAATGAAATTATACAATGCCTCTCCCAGGGCAATTTGTTCTCCGCCAAAAATATATTCGAAGGATGAAATGCAGGCGCAGTGTTATTTGCCTTAGTGTATTGACTTAACAACTCAAGTCACTCGATTCTTGGATGTTTTATCCTGTCCTGTGGGATCACCCAGCAGCACACCGTGGTGCAGAGAGCATGGCGGGTTGCAGGGAATGAAATTGCCGTAGGCACTGGGCCCCTTTCTAGCCCTGAGTCCCTGGGCAAGTTGCTTAGCCTCCTGAAGTTCCAATTTTCTCATCTGTAAACTGGGAATAGCAACCTTTATCAGGTTTGTGTGTGGGCTGGGGTGTGGAGTGACTGTTAAGGTGGGAAAGGTATCTGGCATCTAGAATGGAAGATAACTTGTTAATTACAACTTTCAGTAATGATAATTTTCTCATTTCATAGCATTTGCTGTCTCCATATATTCATTATAAAGAAATACTTGAGAACCTTTGTTGGTTTGAAGATATGGAAGAATCGAGGTCTGGTTGTTGATTGGAGGAGTGGTTAAATGATAGCTAAGGTTCATGCCTTTGTTGCCCCAGAAGAAGGACTTTCTGAAGAAAAGTGACCAGAAATCATCCCAGCTTTCATTACCCAGCTGCAGAACTATAATTTAGTGTAATACGAGGCTTCAAAAAGAGCACAATATTAATACTTGTGTCAGTTGGTATTAGAGTGTAGCTTCCCAACATGAAATTTTGCTTTTCTGGATCCTGTGCCACAGTTCCTTGTGCTGTTACACAGTGACACTTACTGCCCACAGTAAATGTGACATTTTCCCTACCTTTCATCTGCTTGACTTTTTAACTGCGTTAATGGGACTGATTGTATTCATATCAGAAGCATTTGATAGCAGGGCTTTGATGCAAAGGAGAAATTTGAGGTTCATCCTTGTTGGTAGTTCTGATTCCATGAGGAAGAACAATAGAGATGTACAGAAAAAGCAGCAAAATTATAACAGTATTTGCTAAAAACAGTATTAGAAGCGTAGTCAGTTTTTGAAATTCATTCATAGAAAAATTATGAAAATAGTACAATCAAGCACTAATCCAGTTTTACAAAAAGAAATATTCAGGATCAAATAATATTGCTCATTATAATAAAACAAGTGGAATGCGTTGATAGACTGTAATTAAAATAAACATGAATTCAAACAAAATTAGTCAGCCTTCTGTGCCCCCTTGTTTGAACACCATTCCGAGTGGTGGAGCATCCATGTTCTGTAACCTGATAGTACTAATCAGGGAACTGACTGCTCTGCATGGAAACAGTGCCAACATCGCGCATTGTGTCATTTTATAATACCTCTCTGTCTTGCCAAAACGTTACACAAATATGTATAGGGTATTTAGTGTCACATTTTGTAATTCCCCATCCTGTTTGCCCTTAAAAGATGCGGTTTATGCAATAATGTGATAATTGGCTTTTGATATGAATACTAATGTTAATATATGTAAAATATGACATTTAGTGGAGGGGGGGGAAGAGGCAGTTCTGAGTTAAAGCCAATTTATCTTTTATACTGCTAATGCTGCAAAATAGGAAAAAATGTAAGTTCTTTTGATTTGTCTCCCCCCATCTACCCCACACTTAACTTGGGAGGTGGACAGGGATGGGTTGCATGAGGGAAGATGACAATATTAATGCCTGTTATGGATCAGATGCTAGATAAATACCTAAAGATTATAATGGCATAAAAAGGACTAATAGTCATAGAGTCATGCGAGGTCAGGATGGAAGATGAGCAGTCATCTAGTGAAGTGTGATTTCCGTATCAGAAGGGGAAACTGAGGCTGGGAGAGGCATTCAGTTTTAGTCCGAGTTACCACCTCATTAGCAGTAGCACCTGCCTGGTTCAGGGATGTGGTTGTATGGCTCCCAGGTAGGACTTTAAAAGGAAAGGAGTCAGGGGGAAGTGATGCTGAGAAAAAACAAAAGGTTGAATAAACATAAACAAGGCATTGCTCTTGACAGTTACCTATGCCAGAAAGTAGGAGGCTCTTCTCTTGAGGTTTCCTGGCTAGGAAACCGTGTTCAAGTCCAGTTCTCTTCTGCTGCTGATCTTTCTGAGCTTCTTTTTGGGAAGGCAGACCTGCGAGGGGACTCGCGCTCTGCTTTGCTCTTAA
Organism: Noctilio leporinus; assembly: GCA_004026585.1. Classification (NCBI taxonomy): domain Eukaryota; kingdom Metazoa; phylum Chordata; class Mammalia; order Chiroptera; family Noctilionidae; genus Noctilio; species Noctilio leporinus. The sequence goes on along the minus strand of PVIW01003973.1, from coordinate 15,043 downwards.
GCAGCCGGAGAGGGTGCTGAATCGGCACAGGGGCGGGAGCTTCCCCCGCTGCCTCCAACCGCATCCATCTTGTTCCTGCCTGGAGGTAGAACCGCAGTCAGGATCCCAGTGTACGGGAAACAAAACCTACCAGCGAGAATTATTATAAGCACCCACTTGGATATAAAAATAGTGTTTTCCTAGTGTTTGCATTTTCTCTGAGCCCTGATAAGGGAACTGCTTCAAGGATAAGGAGCTGATACCTTAATGGGAGGGGGTGCCAGACTGCATAATGGTCCAAGAGGAGGGGGTCCAGCCTTGGGAAGTTGCAAGGGCGCTGTGCTTTGAAGGGACTCAGCAGAGCCAGCGTGGTGCTGGGTGCCCTGGGGCAGGGGGGTGGGAACCTTATGTGCATGCGTGCACACACACATAGCCTCCAAAGGCGGTCTGCCTGTACTTGCAGAAGGCTCAGGCAGATAAGCATTTTATTTAGGAGATGAAGCGAAGGCCTCGAAGGCTTTGATGCAGTCTGAGGTGAATTGTTCCTGCCTTCTCCCAGCATCCCATGTGGAGGTGTCTAGTGCCTGGAAAGGCTGGCCCTGAGCTGGAGGGAGTGGACAGGAAGGTGGGAGCTGTCCCAATTCCTCGGTAGGAGTGGACCTGGAAGGTTTAGGTTAGAGCCGTGCTGGGAAATCTTGCTTAGACTGAGGCTAGCACTGTGCTTCTCAAACTTCCCTGAATGTTCAGAGTCACCTCAGGAGAGTATGAGGAGGGACAGGGTAGGAGCCAGTTAAATGTCCCTTGGCCTGTACTGTACCCCAGACCGATGACATCAGGATCGGAGGCATGGGGTCGGGGAGGCCAGGTATCAGCCTGTTTTAAGACTAGGTAGGTGCTTTCAATTTGGATCTAAGTTTCAGAATCTCAGGGCTAGAACGTTCCTGATATGCAGATAGATTTTTCTGAGGAATCTGGGGGTTATGGGTTATCTCAGGCCACAGGAGATTTTTAGGGGCTGTTTATGTGCACCCTAAAGTAGATTAGACTCTTGGTTTTACCTGGAGGAGGGATGAGGAGGAAGAGGAAACAGACAAGGTGCCACCTGCCCTTTGGTCATGTGGAGCGACACGTTTGCTCTGTTTTGACATACATTGACCTGTGAGTCACACAGCTGTGTGCCCTCCCCACCAACATACATGCTGGCTCCAGCTGGCAGTTAACTCAGCCATCCGAGTATTAGGAAAAATCCTCACTACCCATTTGGGGTGCACCATTCCCCCAAGAACAGGGCAGAGCCCAGACAGAGGAGTAGAGAGAGCCTCAGGAAAGAAGTCTCATCAGGAGTCGATTAAAACCCCAGCCTCCTGACCTCCAATCATAAGTTCCTGGCCCTGGGAAATAGCTCTCTAATGGGCTTTTGGCGATAAAGCAACAAAGTTGAAATTGAGGTTACATTAAGGCCTAATTTTCTTACGAGGAAAAATGGGCAAATGACGATGAAAGCGGTATACCTTTGTAACATAGCCTTTTGCCTGGACCCAAACAGCCTTACCCTTCTGTCTCAATTTTCTCAGTACAGCATGTGCCTGAAGCTGCTTGAACATATTTTACCCATGAACGCAGTTTCCCTTAACTGGGTTGTGGGCGGGAAGGGATGGCTTAGCACCTTTTGGGGTGAATCATCACTGTAGAAGCCTGGTATAGGTACATTTGCCTGCGAGCCACACTCTAACGCAGGCAGTTTGCTGGATATCAGAGAAGGAGTCTAGATACCTGGCTTCAGGAACTGCCCCTGACTAGCTTGTAAACTTGGTGGGGGTCGGGGTGGGGATCAGGTTCTCTTAGCCTTGGATTTTCCACCTGAAGAAAAGGGATATCCTCATTGGGGAATTCATGAGCTCATCTCTGGGACAGGGCTTTAAGCATTGCGGAACCATGTATGAAATGTAAGTTATGACTTTATTAGACTCAGTTCATCCAGGAAGCCAGCTCTATAACCTTAGGCCAGTCACTTCACCTCCCTGAGCCTGGGTTCATTTTAAAATCAAGGGTTTGGAGAGGACACATTTAAATACACTCGAACAGCCCTGGCTGGTAGCACAGTGGATAAGGCGCTGGCCTGCGAACCCAAAGGTCGCAGGTTCGATTCCCCAGCCAGGACCCATAACCAGGTTGCAAACCAGGTCTCCAGTCAGGTCTGTGGCTGGAGGCAGGTGAAAAGCAATCATACATTGATGTCTCTCTCTCTCTCCCTCTCTGCCTCTCTCTCTTCCCCTCTTTCTAAAAATAAATAAAATATTTTTAAAAAATAATAAAATAAAATAAATACACTAGGGCTCTGTAGTCCCAGTGTTAAGATTGTAAGGAAAGGTGGTAGGTATGCAGTATTCCCACGCTGCCCTTTTGCAGGTCCTTCACTTGGCTCCTAGTCCCTCTCCTCTTTCCATCATCCATTGTGAGGTCTTAGAAATCAAATGGCAGGGTGGGGGGCTAAGGAAGAACACCCTCCAGAACTTTCCAGCTCGAACAGCAGAGCCTGGCTTCAGAAAGAAGCTCTGTGCATACGGAGAGCGTCAGGCTCCATCCGGAAATACTGTTTACTCTCTTGCAAGCACCGTGAAAGGTGATCTCGAAATACCAATTGAATATCTTCCGTCTTACATGCAGGTCTTATTTCCCTGGTGTTACTAGGCAGTATTAGCCTTTATGCTTAGGCAACCCATCTTATATTGTCTGGGGTTTCACACACACAAGATGACATTATGCTATTATCACTTCTAACGCTGCAGTAATTTTCATAACCTGCAGTATGTATGTGGATCCTTATTATAACTTCTACATGGGTCCTTTTTTTTTTCCTTATAAGAAGTCATCTTTTTCTTTCGACAGGTACATTGCCAAGAGCTTTGAGGGTTTCCTTAATGCCGTCACTCAATGGGTGTGTGTTTTGAATTGTCATTTTCTGCTTTTGTGCAGTTTCTCCTGTTCCTAGGAGCTTCGTTACCTGCTCAGGAAGAACGACTCTTTGCAAGTATGGATTACAGGCAGCGCCAGCAATGCCCAGAGTCTTGTTAGGAGGGCATTTCTTCTTGCCCTTGGCTTGACAGATTTGAGATGCTGGTGCCGACTGAAGCTGAAATGAATTGCTGAGATGAGACCCCAAAGACAAAGAGACATGCTCATGGCTAAGGGCTTCAAGGGGCACTTGAATCATTGCTGACCTCAGGCTTACTGGTTGGCAGAAATTGTTCTTGTGGCAGCAGAAAGCTCCCACTTTGAGAAGTTATTAGAGCTTGAGTTAGAGTGGGTGGTGGGTTCCCAAAGTCATTTGATGGTATTTAGAAGTTTCCTTCAGAAAGAATGCACAGATCCCTTAGGAGAAAGACACAGCCCCGACTCCCAGTATTATTTTTTACTAGCTGTGTGTCCTTGGGCAAGGGAGTAACCTTGCTGAGCCTCAGCTTCCTCATCTTTTTTTTTTTTTTTTTTCCTTAAGATTTTATTCATTATTTCTAGAGAGAAGGGCAGGGAGAGAAACATCGGTGTATGGTTGCCTTTCACCTGCCTCCAGCAATGGACCTGGCTGGCAACCTGGTTATGTGCCTTGACTGGGAATCAAACCAGAGACCTTTGGGTTTGCAGACCGGTGCCCATCCACTGAGCCACCAGTCAGGGCCAGCTTCTTCATCTTTAAAATGGGTATCTTATAACCTAGTTTATTTAACAATGTAATGCTAAAGGACTGGAGATGATGCTTTTGCTTTTTTTTTGAGCAGGACCCTCAATAAATTTTTACTAATTTCTCTATAGCAGATAGAGAAATATAAGGCTTTGATTCCTGTTTTTAAAATACTGCTGCCTTTGAATGATGAGATTTTCTTTTTTAAAAATATGCTCCGTGTGGGCCTTTATTCCTGCTTACCTAATAGATTCTGACTTAATTGCTCTGGAATGCAGACTGGGCATCAGTGTTTTATTTATTTTTGGGGTGTGGTTTAAGGCTGTAAAGTACACCAATCTTAAGTGTATGACGGGATTAATTTTTACAAAGGAATACATCCACTATGTAACTGCTATCCCTATCAACATATAGGACATTTGGCATCTGTATTTTTTGTCAAGATGACTCTAGCCGGCAGCTGGGGCTGAGAACCACAACCTGAGCAGGTGGCCATCCACATGGGATGTGACACTGGTTTTTCTTCCCTCTCCAGAATGTCCTGTGTGTTTTCATATGCTCTCCCCTGACCATCATCTCCATTTTACATATCTCTTGTCCCTGCCCACTTGTGTGCCCCAGCATCTGGGCACACCTCTTTAGTTGACCTTGGCGCTTTGTACCACAGAGTGGGTGGGCAGATAGATGTCTGTCTTCTCAACAGAGTTAGGAGCTTCTCCAGCATTAAGGCTGGATTTCCCTGGTTCTTCATGTCCTCAGAGTTGGGGTATACTGAACCTCCGTGGAATAAATAAGCCAACTCTGCTGTGTCCCTACTGTCTGGTCACATACAAGAATTAACTGTGATGGGAGGGATTGAGTGCAGTTAAGTCTAAATTTTGATTGTGCCCCTCATGGGGAGTGGCAGTGGGACAAGCTCTAATTTCACATTGCCTCTGAGGACATCTCTGGGAAATGCCCTTTCTCCGGGTAAGCCCAATGCTTATCCCTGCACCTCCTAGTGATTGTTCCCCAGTGGCCCCTCCTCCTTTGTTCACTGAGTCTTCCCAGACTTTAGTACCCAGCTTGAGCCGATATCCTGTTTTATAGGGTCTTCCAAAGACCTCATCCCTCAAGAATTCCATCTTTATTTTTCTTTTATTTCCTCTCACACTTGCAGTCTGTGTCCTGGTCGCTCATGACCACGTGTCAGGGCCAAGCCTAACACGAGAGACGAACTGTGTGTGCTTTAATACTTCCTCTGTCTGGCTCAGAAAGACATGGAGAAAAAAAAATTGTTTCAGAAATATTTTTGGGAGTTTTAAAAGTGGATTTTGTTTCCTTTCTAACTTGCTTTGATGAAGGGGAAAAAGTAGAGAAAAATCACTCTTTCCGTTTTGGGCAGGAGGAGTGTCATCCTTGAGGGGAGTGTCATGGAAGGAAAATGCCACCTCCCACTGTCACCACCACCCTGGCCCAGCTGCTCTCCAACCTCTCGCTGAGCTTTTTTTTTTTTTTTTTTTTTTTTTTTTTTTTTTTTTTTTTTTTTTTTTTTTTTTTTTTTTTTTTTTTTTTTTTTTTTTCTTCTTCTTTTTTTTTTTTTTTACTTAGCAGAATCTTCTGTAACTGTCTGGGCCCTGTGCCTAAATTTTCTCATCTGTGAAATGGAGATACATAGTCCTTTCATTTTAAGTCCTCCATAAATACAAATAAGATTGTGAAAATCGCTGAAACTGGATTTTTAAAAACCCTCTTCCAAATCATGTTTGGATGTTTTCCTTAATAGCTAGGGACGCAGAAGAACACATTCATTACGCTGCAGCTTTGCGTTCCTCGCCATGGAAAATAATCCCAGTCCAGCTCTTCAGGGCTTTGGTGCAGCAGGCCCTTTCCCAGACTTAATCTTAGAGGCTGGCCCGTGAAGCCAAGATAGGCAGGTATTGCGATCTTCATCAGTGCACCGACCACAGTGTAGGATTATCTGTTTGTGTGTCCTTCCCCTCCATAGACTGTCTTTGAAAGCAGAGACCATCTTCTGTCATTTCTCTCTAACCAGTGCCCAGAATGGCACCATGCTGTCTAGCTTAGTATGTTTTTGTTGAATGGAAAGAATGAATGAAAGAAAGAAAAACATAAGGTTGCAGAGGAGAACCCTGGTACTCTGAGCATATGAGGACAGTTTGGGGACATTTAACCTACTTTTTTTACATGATTTTCTGGCTGTTTTATTGTGGGTTTGAAGTCACATTATATTAAAATTTATTTATTACTATTGTATTTTACAGCAGCGATCATTCAGAATATCTCCATTCTTATTTTGTTGGATTGTATGGTGCTTCAAAATAGAAAATTTACAATTTCAGAAGCTCCAGTACAGGAGCTAAACTGGAATTATTGACTCACTTTCTTTTGTCAGGAAGTGACTTGGGAAAAGTCAAGTAATTTCAAAATCCAGCTTCCCAATGTCTTGAGAGAAAACTTCTCAAATATGTTTAGCAGTCAAAACATTTTACAGCATATAAAAGATAGCATTTCTATTTCAAATTAAAGTTTGCTAATTCTGTTAATGAGAAAAAAGGTGAATGCTTAATGGCAAAATATTTTCAGCAGGAAAGAATTTACTTACAGAGGCATGTTGGTATATTGTATTGGGCTGACCAAAAAGTTCTTTTTTATTTCCTGTAAGAATGCTGTACTAGCACTTAGTTGTCTTTAATTCAAACCCATTTTTGTTAGATTGTATTGTGACAGCTGATATTATCACCATGCATTAATGAAAGAAAATCCAGCAAAATTGGTGAATTTTTCTATAGCCATTTTAACACTGAAGGTAGAGGAAAATAAGCTCCGTTTTCAGCATACAAGGCTGTCCAGAAGGAGTTCAGCCATTGTTAACATCACGGGAATGGTTTGAGTAACACCAACCAAGGAGAGTGAACTGGAATGTGCCATGCATGAACAATGACTGACTTCATGGTACACGACAGTGGGGGCAGTAGATGCCGTTGATGAAGCGTGTACACTATGCGGCTGTCACATTCAAAGTGAGCAAATGAAGCAGCAAATCTTCATCAGATTTTATGTAAGCTTGAAATTTCCTTCATGGAAACTATTTGGATGATGCAGAAGGCCGCCGCTATGGGCAAGTGGTGACTGGCAGCTTCAACATGACAATGTGCCCGCTTATGCATCATGTCTTGTGCAGTTTTTTTTTGGTGAAACATCAAGTCCCCCAGGTGACTCATCCCACCCCCCACCCCCCTATAGCCCAGATTTGGTGCCCTGAGACTTCTGGCTTTTCCCAAAACCAAAATCACATTTGAAAGGGAAGAGTTGCAGACTGTCGATAAGATTCAAGAAAATACCGTGGGGCAGCTGATGGCAACTGGGAGAACTGTGTGAGGTCCCAGGGTGCCTTATTTGAAGGGGACTGAGGCGTCATTGTCCTGTGTATGATGTTTCTTGTATCTTGTATCCTCTTTAATAAATTTCTCTTATTTTTCATATTACATGGCTGGATACCATCTGGACAGATCTCCTATTGTGCTTTGTTATTTCAAGAAGGGTAAAACCAGAACTGAAATGCAAAAAAAAAAAAAAAAATTGTAGTGTATGGAGAAGGTGCTTTGACTGATTGAACGTGTCAAAAGTCGTTTGTGAAGTTCCTTGCTGGAGATTTCTCCCTGGATAATGCTCAGTGGTCAGGTAGATCAGTTGAAGTTGATGGAGATCAAATTGAGACATTAATTGAGAACAATCAATATTATACCATGGGGGAGATAGCTGACATATTAAAAATATCCATATCAGTGAAGTTATTGGTGAAAATAAAAAATGTGCCTTTTATTTTATGGAAAAAAAAAAACCAAAACAACTTTTTTGGCAGACCCAATGTTATACCAATACTAATGAACAACAAATTCAACAATTTATAGGAATTGAAAGAATCTGGATTAAGGTCAAGGACTCTTTTTCTATTAATATCAACACATTAAATTGGAGAAAGGTCTGTGAATGTTAACCAAATCATGGTAGATAAAACAGTTACGAGAACAGAATCTTTGAAAGGTTTTATTTTGCGTTTACTTACTGCCATTTAACAGAAGCCTTGTGCCTGCAATTCAGGGAAGTTTTATTTTGCTTTAATCTGATTTGTTGGCTGAGGCAGTTATGTCGTTTAAGGGGGGAGGGGGAAGGGTGTAACTTTTAACATCCAGCTGCTTTGCTGAGAGTTACCCATCTATGAAAAAAAAGTGGCGCCATTAACATTTATGAGAAACAGACTTAACATTATCATAAATTATACAGTAAACTCTCTTGGCCTGGGATTGAAAGGTGTGTGTTTGTCTTTGAAGCTGATGTATTTTGACAGCGTACCAGGAGGCAGCTCACTCTGAATAATGGGCAAGATGAGCGCCTCAGAGGAAAGAAATCACTCCCTTAAGTGAGCATAAACCAGATAGGGGGTAAATGAACTTCCCCACCTGGACACATCACCATGTTGGAAGCATTGATCACATAAGAAGTTAGTGCTAGCAGGGACCCAGGAGCCATTTGGTTATATCTTTTCTATTTACAAATGCAAAATCTGAGGGTGAGGAAGCAAGGATAATTCTCTCTGCTTTATCCAGTGTGTCAGTGGTGGAGGCAGGAACGGAACTCACCCTGCACCCGCTCTTACGGAGCCTGGGGAAACTGCAGCTACCTGCTCAGCCCCTGCCGTCTGCCTGATAAAATGAGCACATTTTGAACTTTACTTAAAAATCTTAACCTTTCAGTAGTTGTAATCATATAGGTGATTTCTGGATTCGGCCTCGTCTTACCCATTTGCCTCATAGGGATGGTGGCTTGGTATGAGATGTGCAGGAATGGAGTGTCGGGGTAGATGCCTATGCTATGGTATCATGGGGAGAGGGGAAACGGGGGAGGAGGAGTTACTTCAACTGTTGCTGTCCTGTTATTCTGGGGTAGCATTAGGTCAGTGGTGCATATGACCAGACCAGCCCCAATCCAGTTTTGTCTGCACCTACAACCTAAAACGGGACCCACAGTTGAGCAGTGGGTCTGATGACTTGCTCAGGAGGTCATCATTTCTCCGCTGTGCCTATCAAGTTACATTTTCATATTTACCATCTTCATTCTGACACCATCTACATCACACCAGAATGATTACCACAGATTTATAACTAGTCTTCTTGTCTTCCCAGTTCACTGCTGCTACACTGCCTGACCTACAACAACGGGTCACTGGTCGGTCCGGGGGTCTTCTTTGGACAGTGAGCCACCCAACCAATTTACCCTGTGGCTCACTCTCTTCCCCCCTTCCCAGGTAGCCTTCCTCCCTGCTGATAGGGAACGAGGTTATGACTCCCCCATCAAGAAAGCCCCTTCTTTGACTACTTCATGGCTTTTGTCCTTTGGGTGTTGCATGTGGAATAAGTACGGGATCATTGAATTCTGGTGCCCACACTGTTGATGTCCTCGACTCAGAAAAGTTGAGGCACTGGAATTCCTTCTTCCTTCTCCGTGCTCTCTGGTGCCAATGGAAGTCTCCCAAACCATGTGGCACCTTAACGGAGGTACTTCTTTGGGAAGACGATTTTTTGAGATTGCTACCATAGGAGGGAAAGGTGTTCCCGTTAGCAATGCCATCTCCCCTTAATAAAAAGAAACCTCACTTCACTCCGAAGCCACAGAAATGTGCTGTTGGCTTTGTTGGACAGAGTCTGTTTTGGAAATTCCACGGTGGGAACCAGTAGACCTATGGCAGGAGGCCTGTGGTGAGGCAAGTTCAGGATCAAGTGTCCTGTCTTTCAAGTCAGCCAGGCTCCCTCTAAAGCCGGTGGTTTGCTGAGAGATCTTGTGTGGGTTTCATTTAAATGGTGCCCTTGAGTGTGGCTCCTATTTGCATTTCATTCGAATATCCATTACAAAGCCTTCGTCCTAGGGAACCTCCCAGTAAAAGGGGTGCAATGAAAAGGCTTGAAAGCTAGCTCCTCCATGTGCTCTGGAGACATAAAACAGAGCAGTGTCTTCTTTGGGCCAGACCCAAGATCCCAAACCTATGGGTGCTGAACCCCAGGGACCTTTTGGGTCTTCACTAGGGGTGGGGATCTATATGCCTCCCACCACCAAACAGCGCCTTCCCACTACACACGGAACATAGTCTGTACTCCTCTTTTGCAAATAAATGTAGATGTCTTGGGATTTTTAAGTAAATATTTATTTTAAATCAATGATAAGCAATTCATAAGAGTTTTAATTAATGGGCTAAAGTTATAACTTGAATGATGTGGGGGTCCCATAAAATTTTGTTATCATAACAAAATTCTCACACACCCTGGGCAACCAGCCAACGGACAAAGACCCTGGCCTTGTCTGCGGTCATGTCCACGTGGACAAACGTTGGCCGGAACTCTAGATCAGAAGGGTTGGCCTGCCCACTGAGGCTAACTGCCACAGCAGTAGCAAGGTGTAGGGGGAACTGTCCTATCAGGGGGAACTGATAGGCCAGGTGTATATCCAACTATATCTGAGGCAGACGTACAGACCAGCATCTTGTTAAACCATCTTCTAGGAATAGCATTCATCTACAGTTTTTGTCTGGAAAATTCTTTCAGGTAGCAAGTCAATGTTCATACCCATTTTTGTTTTATCACAGCAACAAACATTTTAGTAAATACGGATACAATCAAGAAAGTTGAGAACCAGGCCTAACAGGAGTTCATTTTTTCCAATGAAGATCATATTAATATAGTTGTTTTTTATTTCCCCTTCATGGACAGAGATTCATGGAATGAATTACCTGGTCTCTTTCTTGACCAAAATTTTTAGAGAATAAACTTACCTGAGCACTGAACACGTTTTGAAGTGTGTGCCAGCTATGGGATAGAGCTGAAATTTCAACCCTTTGTTGCTTTCTCCAGAGTTCACTTGGGTTTCAGGGAGAGGGACGTGGTGACATTGGATAGACGAACAGTGACATCAGTCTCCAGGCATTTAAGGAGAAAGGTCTCCCAGTCGCCTCTGCGGTGAGTCAGATTTTCAGTCTCCCAGTGACTCGTAAACCCAAAGCTCTGGTGGCTGAAATGGGAGCTCTGCGGAGTGACATTGCTGTTTGAAGGGCTTCTGTGGGGACCGTGTTGCTGGTGTAGGAATTTAGCTTCATGGAGCAGGCAATGGTTTCAGGCTCTAGTGAGTAATATTCCCCTGTTTCGCATGGAAAAACATTGAAAATCATGACTTTGGCCCTCCAAGATCAGCTCTCCGTGGCTGCCATGGCTAACTCTGTCTCTGGTTTTGCTTTGGCAATGATGGCCAGTTAACCACAATAACAGGGGCTTTGATTTTATGGTGCTGACATCTTAAAATGTGCTGAAGTGCCTCACGAGTTGGTGAGCAGTCCAGCCCAAATGTGCTTTCTTATGTCCTGTATTTCCAGAAAAGGTAGCAAGGGGTTATTGATGTATGTGTATGTATGTGTGTTTTTATTATTATAAGTTTTTTATTATTATAAGTTCTATTTCTACATCACTTACATTTATGTATTATGTCATTTAACAGTTTAACATATTTAAACATTGTTTAAAAGCAAGTTTAGGAACTCCTTTAGATATTGTCAGGCCCTGTCTGCAAAATGTGAACTTGGGAATGACAGCAGGCATTCTAAGTACCTCATTGTTTTGTTTTTAATTTCTCAAGAGGACTGTGGCCCAGCACCACATAAGTAACTTTGTCATTTCCTGCAGTACTGTCCTGCTGAGCCCAAGAATGCTCCTGGTGGAGGTAAGGAGCCTCCCATAGAATGTTTATGTTCCATCCATCTGCATTAGCTCCTTCCTGTCTTCAGCTTCACGTCCACACCTGGAGCCCATCTACCTCCTGGCCCCAACCTACCGTGCTGGTCTCACGTCCTGCCTCTCTGGAGACAGCCAGGCCTGAGTTTGAGTCAACACCAGCTACATCACACTTACTTAAAAGCAAGTGCAGCATTGCTACACCATGTTAGGGGCAGAACACATATCTTGTAAGGTTAGATTAAGCTCCGTATTTAACAAGCCAGAGGTACCAAATCTTGTCCATATGATATGAGTTGGCTACTCAAAGCTGGGGCCAGATGCAGCCCAACTCAGAGGGGCTTTGCCCTGGTCCCAGAAGGGTCTGCAGTGACAGGTGACTTGCTGGATCTGGGACTCCCATGCTTCTTGCTCACCTGCCCATTCATCCCTGAGCTCCCATCGCCATTCCACAGGAACCTGCAAAACAATTTTATATCCTCTGTTTGAAGAGAATATTTACATACCTGGCTCAGACCCACACCCTCATCCAGCTTGAGGCCATGGAGTTGGTGCCCCTCTATCTTTGAATGGTGCCTGACTCCTGCCTTCCCAAGGGGTACCCTCACCTCTGATTTAATAGCCTTCATCTGTCTGGAAACCATTCTTGCAAATAACTGTCCCTGCAGGTAGTTGGAAGGAACAAATGAGATGGTTTCCACTGCATTCTCAGCATAGAGCCCAGCTCACAGTAAGTAGCCAAAAATGTTAGCCACTCTTCTCATTATTATTCACCTGCCCTTGACTTTACAGAAACTTCAATACATGCCATACCCTATATAAACCTTTCATGTCCTGGCCTCAAGATTTTACCTTGCCTCAAAAGGCCTTTTCTCCTGTCTTTGCCTACGGATTCCTCCAGTCCAACCAGGCTGTACTCATGCGCCACCCCCTCTCCTTCCCAGGATGAAGGGTTGCTCCCTCTTTTCTCTCTCTTCCTGGGTGCTGTGCTACAATCCTTTGCTCCAGCAAGGCTCCTTTGACCTCTTCCTCCTTCAGTGTGTCATGGATCAATACTTTGAGAAGGTACAACTAAAAAGGAAAAAAGCAGTTAAAAAAATGCAAGTCCTAGCTTATTACGAGAGTTACCAGACATAAAGTTGCACTGTCAAATTTATATGAAAGGTTTTTCAGGCTTGCTGTTGGTTTCTGTCCTTCTCTTGTCCCACACCGGTGGTGACCGTGCTGAGGACCAGTTCTGTCCGTGAGGCACACTCTGGATAGCGCAAGCTATGTCATCTTTGTCTCGGGCACTTGCTGAATCCTGTGCCCTCAGACTCCCGCACCTGGCAGGAGTCTTGCACTTGGAGGGTGCTTGATAAATTAATTGAACTGAGTGGATGAATGAATGCACAACAAATATTAGTTGACATGAATGAATGAATAAATGATTGTGCAGAGCATATTTAAAACTCATAATCCTCAGGGAGAATTTTCTTAATGAATGGCGTGCCAAAGGGATTATAATTTTTTTTATTTTTCCCTTTTAGAAAATTCCTTGATTTGCATTGCGTATTAAGACTCATTCTTTTTCCTTGGTTTTCAAGATTTTCTGTCTAATAGATAAATGGAGGTAAGGTTTATGCTCTCACTAGAATATGAGCCTACATGATATTATCCTCAGCAACAGGACATAGATGAGAATCTTAAGAGAACACTTACCCTGTGCTTTAGTGAGATTCAGAATTTCTAAAGTTAATAATTGCTATTTAGAGAGCATAAGGAAAAGACTAGATACTTATATGTATATAATTTTGAGAAGAATAGTGACCAATCAAGACCCATATTTGAATTAAGAGGTCAAAGTTTATTTTATTGTATTGCCTTCAATCACCAATTCAATGTTGGGTGAAAAGAAAATCTGCCTCCCGAGGTTTGCTTCTCCTGAAGAAATGTACTTTGGTGACTGTCAAAGAAGTGGAAAGGGACCTGCTCCCAGCCAGCGGGACTGCTTGCCTATCATTTCTTCTTCCATCTCAGCAAAAGGGAATCCCAGCCAGACATCCTCTCTAACCACTTAAAGGAGGGTTTCAGATTTGAGGATGAACTCCATACATTCTTTTCCACAAGTCACATGTTACTGTTGTTTCTTACCTTTAAAAAAAAGGAACTGTGAAGACCTGCCGACAGTTGAGCTTTCTTCATTTTACTGTCTCACCTCCCACAGATTCTTCAAGTACACAGCAATGTCTCCTGCCCCCGGAGTCCACACTCCACAGCCCTTCAGCCCACTCGCAATCGTGGCAGTCTCCTGTGTGTGAGGCTGGAGTCAGGCGCAGAAGCAAACAGCTACACGTGTGTGGGTGACAGTGGATTGCAGAAGTGATTACAAGAGTGATGCCTCTCTGGAGAGGAGGTGCAGGGTGCAAGGAGTATGGGAATTGTAGGGTGGACGCTGACCCAGTCAGAGAGTGGGTTGGTTAGGGACGGTTACTCCAGGGAAGCATGTGTTAGTACTTACTATGTGACAAGCGCTGTAAATGTGCCACAACCCTCTTATTTGGATACTCTAATTGTCCCCACTTACAGGGGGAGAAACTGAGGCAGTAGAAGGTTCAGTAACTTGCCCAAGATCACAATGCAAACAGTCGATGGAGTAAAGATGATGTGATCCTTGAGCAGCCTTTGAGAACTTCTGCTTCTAGCGGGGCACTGCTCTGTTAAGTGCCACACACAAAAACATCCTAGGTTTTTAGCTTTTTGTTTCTAACACAGTGCTAAGTAAATCAACCCCAGTAAAGTTATTAGCCACTTAATCAGGTGAGATTTAGTTATCCCATTGCTGAAGGGTCTTTAATTGCAAACGAGATGGGCTGGAGGAGGACTTGCTGACTGAACCATGTATTAACAGAGAGGTGGTGAAGTAAATTTTAAGAGAATGAGCCCTGGCTGCTGTGGCTAGCTGGATTGGCACCAGCCTGCAAACCCAAAGGTCGCTGGTTCGCTTCCCAGCCAGGGCACATAACCAGGTTGCAAGCCAGGTCTCCAGCCAGGTCCGTAGCTGGAGGCAGGTGAAAGGCAACCATACATTGCTGCTTCTCTCCCTTTTTTCCTTTCTCCTTACCCTTCTCTCTCAAAATAATGAATAAAATCTTTTTAAAAAGGAAAAAAGAAAATGAAAACACCTAATTTTAAATCTCAGCTCTGTCCCTTTGCCCTATTCCAGGACAAACTCCATAGCATTTTCGTGAGAATTAACTTCCATTTACTCCTCAAATGTATTTTGTGTGATGACCATACTACCCGCTGTTCTAAGCAAAGAGGATTCAGTAGTGAATGGAGTAGATGCAGCTTGTCCTAGTAGAGCCTCCATCCGAGTGAACACAAATCTGTGCTACCTGCTTAGATAACCGTGGTTGGTTATCTGTTAATTGTTATACCCAGATGAAAGCGAGACACCAAACGCTGGAGACTTTCGGGGATTCAGAGATGATATTTATTGGCCAAACAACAGACCTGCGCAGGGGCGGCCTCGATCTCATGAGGCGCGCCCTGTCGCTTACAGCTAGGGCTTTTTATAGCAGAGCAAGCCAGTCCGGGCACAGAAGATAAGATGGTAGTTAGTGATTGA